>QANX01000293.1:152697-199952 GCA_003254975.1 Ochetophila trinervis
AAAATAAAGAATTGAAAGTTGGAATATTGAGATTGATTGCTTGAATACTAGGAAAGTTACTCATTCCTAATTGATTTCTGATTTGTTTTTTTATTATTATTTCATATTTCCTACTTTCCTAATTTTATTTGTTTCTGATTCTCATAGTTTCTTATTTTCTTACTTTCCTATTCTAAACATTTTTGTTTCCAATTCTCATAGTTTCTTATTTTCATACTTTCCTATTCTCATTGTGTTGATTTCATAGAGTAATTATTATTTGTTTCATTACTCTTTTGTCCTTTTTTGTTTTTGTGCCAATTTTACTCTAGAATTGGACTTGCTTTTATTATTAGGTTTTAATTTTGAAATTTGCTATTTTAGTTTTATATTTTTGTTTAAGATAATTGGTTCTGAAGTGCAACTTGGTGAACAAGACTTGAGTGGTAAAAGGCTCGAGTGGTGAGCATATAAAGGGTAAAAGCTAAATTTGAGTGAAACACGAGGATTTACTATTTCTGAGTTAAACACCCAAGGGAGTGTGTAAGAATGTCTAAAAGAGACGGAAATGGAGTTACTACTTCCGAAGAAGAGCAAGTGGCAATACCGGATCCAAAGCTCTTACGACAATCTTTGGAGGGTGAGTATAGAAGGATGGAAGAGAGATTGACTTCTAGGATGGAAGAAACATTGAAATCTAGGATGGATGAGATGATGGAGCAAATGAGGGAGATGACCATGGCCATGTCCAATAATACTAGAAGGGAGGGAACACGACACATGAGACAAGAAGTGAATGTTTCCGATGAAGAAGAGTATGAAGTTCAAACGGTAAGGAGAAGACCTAGGAGAGAGGAGCCAAGAGGAGGAAGGGATGACAACTTAAGTTCCATTAAGATGCACATTCCATCATTCAAGGGAAGAAGTGATGCTGAGGCATATTTGGAATGGGAAAAGAAGGTAGAGTTAATATTTGATTGTCACAATTACTCTAAGGAGAAAAATGTTAAACTAGCCGCAGTGGAGTTCACCGACTATGCTTTAGTTTGGTGGAAGCAACATATACAATCAAGAAGGATGTATAGAGAAGATCCGATCTCAACTTGGGATGAGATGAAGAGAATTATGAGGAAGATGTTTGTACCATCTTATTACTATAGAGAGCTTCATCAAAAGATGCAGAGACTCACACAAGGGTCTAGGTCCGTAGAGGAGTATTACAAAGAGATGAAGGTGGATGAGCTAAATGATAACGTAAGTGAAGTATTTATAATCGCCACAAATAACCCAGGGAGAGATGGTTTGCGAACTAGAGATATCGAGCCAACGGGTTCCGATGATGATGAAGTCTCAAATAATTCCATGAGGAGACGCACATGGAGGGAGGAACCAAGGGCTAGGAGACATGAGCATAATGAAAAGAAAGTCACATTTGCACCTTTATCTCCAATGGAGGTGTATTTTGAACAATTGAAATTATCCAAAAGTTCACATGGGGATTTGGAAAGTGAGACAAATAAAAAAATTGAGTGTAAAGAGGCCAAAAGTGAAAATATTATAAATAAATGCCCAATGGTGAGTGATTGCACTAGTAAGAAAAATAAAGAGGAAAGTGCAATAGAAAAAAGTGAGATGAGTGAAAAGAAAAAGAGTTTTAATGCAAAAGAGAGAGAAGTCAGTAGTGCATTCTTAGGCAAGAAAGCAATATTATTAGTGAGGTTTCGAAAAGTTTTGCTTTGTGAAACTAACCTTAACCCCGATTTGTCTAGTGTTTTTGTCTCTTTATTGCAAGACTTTGATGAGAAATCAAAATTGCATGGAGTGCCTAAAACTATTAAATATGATAGGGATGTGGAATTTTTGAGTTCCTTTGGGAAAGTTTTATGGGATGACACGTGGAGGATATTCAAACCAGGAGATTGGGTTTGGGTATATTTAAGGAAGAAAATGTTTTTCAACCTTAGGAAGTCTAAGTTGGATGCTAGAGGCAATGAACCTTTTCAAGTGCTTGAAAGAGTAAAGGACAACGCATACAAAATCGCCCTTCAGGGTTAGTACAATGAGTCCACTATTTTTAATGTTTCTGATATTTTTCCTTTCGATATGGATTCAGATTCGAGGACAAATCTTTTTGAAAAGGAAGGGAATGATACGGGCATCATAGTGCCATATTCTACCATTTGAGCAAAAGGTGATGTTTTAAGCATGATGTCCAAGCAAGGAATGAAGGTGGTAATGCTGCTCGGGAGTTGCAAAGACGAAACGACGTAATTTTAGCTATTTTCGGATTACAATGGCAGTTTCGTAATTTAGCTATTTTCGGATTATAATGGCAATTTCATAATTATTGCTATTTCCAAATTATAATGGCAGTTTTGTAATTATTTCTATTTTTGGATTATTTTTATTTAGTGTTAGTTTTTAGCCTTAGGATTACTTTCTTAAATATTTTATGGTCTAGATTGATTCGTAACATAACCCTAATATCTATATAAAGGAGGGTTACTAGCTTGTAAAAACAACTTTGATTATTGATTTTTTTCAACAAGACTTGTGTGTTCCAAGTGATGATAGTTCTTCTTCTACTTGTTGCATTTGGGAATTGATCTTCTTATCTAAGGTATTTACTTTGTGGCGAATTTCAATTTCATTCTTTGTCTTCTAATTAATGTTGCTAGATACGATTGTTATCTAGAGGTGCTATAGGGCAGGTTTTTACCTAGGGTTTGTTCCATATCATCTTGTGTGTTGGAATTACAATTTTTTTAAGCTTGGGGTTCCCCATCAATTATGAAAGCTACCAGTGCTAAGAAAGCATGGGATACACTACACACTACAAGAAATTTAGCCTACAACAACGAAAATTGTAGCTACAAAATAAATTATGTGAGAGAAGATACCCTCTCACTTTCAAAAAAAAAAAAATTCGTGACTGTTTAAAAAATTTGTTATTTTCGGTTACAAAATTTGAAATTGTAACATATTTACGTAACTAATGGGTCAATTTTTTGGAAAGAAATTTTTCCTCCAAAAGTTTAAAACCTACTGTTACAAATTTTTTGTCTTTGTGACTAAATACTCTGAGTTTGACTGGTCAACTGATGAAATATATACAGTCAAAAAAATTAATTTCGTGATTGAATAATTTTTTCCATAAAAAAAATAAGAATAAATAAAAATTGACCACAACGTACCATAAGCTGATGATCATGATCAGCACCCATTGCATGCACCAAAAAGAGATAAAAATGGGCCAATCTATAGTTTGTCTGGTCCAAGAGTAGGAAGAGAGAAAGAGATTTCAGTTATGACATTTTCTCTTCCAACTCTTGGAATTGGCCCATTTTTACCTTTTTTTGGTGCATGCAATGGGTGCTGATCATGATCATCAACTTGTGGTGCAAACAAGGATGGTTCAGTTTGGAAGCCATAACTAGTTCTAGTATTAGCAGTAGTTGTGTAGTAGGATAAAGAGGATTTGGATGTGTCTATAAGGTTAGTCAATATGTAAACATTCATATATGAATGAAGAATTGTTAGTGCATTGAAGTTTACTGATTGATATTAAGCTAGAATGGATTTGCTGTCTCTGTCTATAAGAACTTGGAATGAATGTGGTACGCAAGCTGATATCTTACTTTTGAGATGGTAGTAAATATTAGTTGGAAGACCAAATGTTAATATATATTTTTTGAAAATTTTAAGTGCTAACATCTTAACTTGCACATGCTGTGATTAGGTAGTGAGAAACTGAGTTACAGCAATGCTGAAACTTTACACTTATATATATTTTGTCGATAGTAATATTTTAGGATGGTTACTTATAGGTAAAGCATAATATTTTCATAAGCTACATTTCGTTTAGTATTTTTTGTTGGTTGTGGATGCGATTTGGAACTTATATATGTTTTATTTCAGTATGTGAGTAACTAATTAATATGGGACTGGTAAGGTTTCCAGAGCAACAGTTATGTATAACTTTTGTAGCTAATATAAATAGCCACGAAACATAAAGTATACACTGGCAAACTGAATCATTTTTAGTAACGAAATTTATAGTTTGTGACAAAAAGAATATGTAATATGTTATAATGTACATTTAGCCACGAATGTTTTTGTGTCTAATTCCAATGCAATTTAGTCACGGACATAAAAACAATAAATAAAACACTTCGAATTAGTCACAACAACCATGTCGTGACTATTGCATGAAATAGACATGACAGTTTTCATAACTGATTAACATACTTTAGCCACGAAACCAGCAGTTTCAGTAACGAAAACATCAAACTTTTGTTACAACAGATTTCGTGACTGAATGTCACACATTCAGTCACAAAAAAATCCAAAATTTTAGAATTGGCCTTCAGTCACGTATCGCCACTTTTTTCGTGGCTACAGACTTTCAGTGACACACTTACTGTAACGGAGCTGTTACGACGTGTTTTGCATAACTGAATGGATTTAGCAACCAAAAAATGGCCTTCAGTCACGAAAGGCTATTGCCGCTATAGGCCAGATTTCTTGTAGTGACAGGAGGAGTTTTAAGGCAATGTAAAGGTACGTGCCATTAAACTACAAACTCTCTGAAAAGACTTTGAAAATTTAAAAATGAAAGACAATGAGACTGCTAAAGATTAATATTCAAGGATAAAGGAAGTAGTAAATCAAATGAGAGCCTATGGAGAAAACATCTCCCAAAAGAATGTGGTTGAAAAAAAATTAATAAGTTGCACAAAGAAATATGATGCAATTATTACTGCTACTGAAGAATCTAATGATATAGAAAAGTTAACATCAACAGAACTAATGGGCTTTCTAGAAGCATACGAAAAAATATTGAGTAGGCGATTTGAAGAATCTATGGAGAATGCCTTTCAGTCTAAAATAAATACGCAGTCTCAAAAATCTAAAAAGAAATAGAAGAATTTTCAAAAAAATTCTAGAAATAAACAGTCAAATAAAAATAGCAAATATCCTCCTTGTGGTATTTGCAAAAGAAAAAGTCATTTGGAAAAAGATTGTTGGTTTAAAGGAAAGCTACAGTGTAAAGTCTGTAGAAAGTTTGGGCATGTAGAAAAATATTGTCGCTCAAATGAGACTCACCTAGCTAATTTTACTAAAGATAAGGATGTAGAAAATCATCTTATCTACGTCTATCAAGGCGAAGATAAAAGATACTTGGTATCTAGATAGTGGTTGTAGTAACCACATGACAAAAGATGAAAGTAGTTTATGTAGCCTAAATAAAACTTAGACAAAAGTAAAGATAGGAAATGGAGAATACATAGAGGGTACAGGAAAATGCACTATTGCCATAGAGATGAAAAAGGGTAAACGGTACATAACTGATGTACTGTTAGTCCCTTCCATAAATCAAAACCTACTGAGCGTAGGACAAATGATGGAGAAATGATACTTTCTTCGCTTTGAAGGAGACTCGTGTATAATCTATGACAAGAAATATAAAACTATGGCGATAACAAAGATCAAGATAAGAGGAAACAAATCATTTCCAGTAGAATGGAGGTATGCCAACGAAGCAGCAATGAAAGCGCAAGTAGACAGCTCGTGGACTTGGCACAAAAGATTTGGCCACTTTCATTTCTATGGTTTGAAAATTCTTCATCAGAAAAATCTAATGCGCCACTTATCAACTATTTAGGAGATCAACAGTACCTACGAAGCATGTCTATAAGGTAAGCAGCATCAACAACCTTTTTCTATAGACAAAGCATAGAGATGAAAGGAGTCACTAGAGCTAATCCACACTGATCTCTACTGACCGATGCGAACTCCATCACTGGATCAAAATAGGTACTTCATCCTCTTCATTGATGACTACACTTGAATGACTTGGGTTTATTTTCTTTGTGAAAAATCATAAGTTTGTGAGATTTTTAAAAAATTCAAAAATTTAGTCAAAAAACAAAGTGGCTATTATATAAAGACTATTCAGAGTGATCGTTGAAAAGAATACACATCCAAAGAGTTCAACAAATTCTGCGAAGACAAATGAGTAGAGCATCAACTTACAGTTGTATATGCTCCAGAACAAAATGGAGTATCCGAAAGGAAAAGCAGAATAGTCATGGAAATGGCTCGAACTATGTTAATGGAGAAGGGCCTTCCAAAACAATTCTTGGCAAAGGCAATATACACAGCAGTATATCTTCTCAACAGGTGTCCAACTAAAGCAGTACAAGACAAGACACCAATTGAAGCCTGGAGTAGACGAAAACCAACAAAACATTTAAAGGTTTTCGGATGCATTTGATATGCTCATATTCCAAAAGAAAAGCAAAGCAAATTAGATGAAAAGACGAAAAAATGAATATTTCTTAGCTACAGTGCTCAATCAAAAGGCTACCGAATCTATAACTTAAAGACTAACAAGATATTCATTAGTCAAGATGTGGAGTTTGACGAAGATGCATCATACAACTGGGAAACTAAGGAGGTTAAAGGAAAGACAATTAATGTTCCTGCAATACAACAAAGAGAAGAGAAAACAGACCCAAATCAAGGATCTCCAATTCAAGAACAGCAAACAACAAGAGATTAATAGATGAATTTTAAAAGGATATGATGATGCACTACTTTCTGGGAATTGAGACAAATCAAAGTGATGAAGGAATATTCATTTTCCAGAAGAAGTACATTGAGGATATCATTAAAAAGTTCAAGATGGGTGGTTGCAAAACAGTGACAACACTGCTTGATAGTACTAAAGCATTGAAGAAAGTAGATGGTTCTCCACCAGCAAATAACTCTATTTTTCGAAGTCTTATCGGAAGTCTTCTATACCTAACAACTACTGGACCAGACATCATGTACACAACTAACCTATTATCAAGAATCATGCAGAATCCAACTCAAGTGCATTATGGAGCTACAAAACGAATACTCAAGTACCTAGAAGGAACTAAAGACTATGGCATTTGGTACAGGCCCACTACTATGTCAAAATTGTTTGGGTACACAAACAGTGACTAGGCAGGTTCACAAGAAGACATGAAAAGCACATCTGACTATGCTTTTACACTTGGCTCAGGGATTTTCTCTTGGGCATCAAATAAGCAAGCAACAGTTGCACAATCATTTATAGAGGCAAAATATATTGCAACATCATTTGCTATAAGTCATGCGTTATGGCTCAAGAATATTTTTGAAGATTTTGAAGAACCGCAATATGAAGCAACTGAAATATACTGCAATTGCAAGTCAGCAATAGCAATGGCGAAGAATCTAGTGTTTCATAACAGGACCAAACACATAAAGATAAAATACCACTTCATCCGAGAAGCTGAAGCAAACAAAGAAATTTCAACCAAGTACTGCAAAACTAAAGAACAATTGGCAGACATTTTCACTAAGGCACAAACAAGAGACAAGTTCGAGTTGTTATGGTGCAAGATTGGAGTAACAGAAAAGCACACCAATGAGGAGTGTTGAAATAGATGATGTGCATTTCTAGAAAGTTATATAAATTGCTTAAGTAATTAGATTTCTAGAATGAACTAAAATAACATGGAAAAATATAATCTAGCACCATGCTAGAAAAATTTAGAAAACTCAAACCTACTTTAGATGTTTATAAATAGGAAGTCTAGCTTCCATATGTAACACAACAATTAAAAATAGCAAGAAACCAATTTGTTATTCAATCTATCTACTAGTGTCTCGTATTTCCTTTCTCAATTAAACCCATTATCATTTGTTCCTCCTATTCATCATTAAACCAAGAATATACATCTATTCAATCATCAAAATCTAGCAAGTTATGTGCTCCTCACATGTTAATTCTATTAGTAATCTTGAAGGAAATATACCAACGATGCACCATTTTGGATAGTTTAGGGGTAAATTGCCAGGGGACAAAATAAAATAAAATAAATGGGTGCAAAGTGCAAACCTCCATATAGTTTAAGATGCATTTGTGCCAATATTCCAAATATAAAATAGAACAAATTTCAAAGATTCTCTATCGTTCTAATTTCTACAGAAACTAAAGTTTCATACAAATTTAAGCTAGTATGAACATCAATGGAGGCCCAAATTTATATGTACTAAGTTCTTGTTTCTATGTTGCAATATAAAGTAGACCTAACAAAATGGTACACGACACAATAACACGACATGATATGACATGATAATTTGCGAATTTAGATTTGCGATATTGGATCGGATTGATATCAGTGTCACACGATAATACACGATAAGAAAACGGGATGCAACGGGTTGGAACATGTTAACATGATGTGTCACGATAAGACACAATAAAAAAAATATTAATTTAATTATTTCTTTATAGCTAACTTTTTACATTACTCTTTTTTTTTAGAAAACTATAAATTTATATTTTATTTCATGGAAAAATGAGAATTTTTTATATCTATTTATATATTGGTATTTTGTTTTAGTTTCAATATTTTTTATTACTTATATTGGATGTACAATTTTAGTTTGGTTATAATATTTTGAATATTTTTAAATTGACAATTGTAATGCATATTTTGTTTCCTTAGCCACGATAAATATTTAATGTAGTTTTAATTCGTAATATTTTACATATTTTGAATTCACAGTTCTTAATTATGTTGAATTTTAGTATGCTAATATTTTTTTAAGATGTTTAGAATATCATTTGAATATGTATTTACGCTTAGTAGATATGAATTAAACACAACACGAACACGAAAGAACAAGGCACGAACACGGTTCAACACGAATGTTTAACAGGTTGGATTCAGGTGAAAAAAGTTTAACACGAAATGACATGACACGAACACGATTCAACACGATACGTTACCAGGCCTAATATAAAGTACTTTAAAGATGTTAACTAGCTAGTACTTAGTAACAGATGCTTGAGGTTGAAATTTTGTAGAAAACTTTTTCAACTTAATTAAGTTGCCTGCAAATGATGATCAGTCATTTATAGATTGAAAAAGTTTATCAAAACTTTCAGATTCTAACAACTATAGTATGGGGATTGACAAGATGTACATAATGTGATTGATTTTGCTTTAGTTTCTAATATTCTATTTTCCCACTAATAAAAAAGCTTAATTACTAATATTTCCACAGGGCTCACCTGAAGAATTTATTACTAGAAATAGAGAGGTCGTATGTTAGCTCAAATCTTCTCCACTGGATAGACTTGGTGTTTGGTTATAAGCAGCGTGGAAAACCAGCAGTTGAGGTATACACTACAAAAAAAGTGATAAGTTGCTAAAAACCATTATTGTAGTAAATTAGTTATTTTTGTAGCTGTTTCTTATTTAGCTACAAAATAAGTTCGTGGATCTGTCATAGCAATTGGTGCGTGATTAATTCTCTACTGCTACAGAATTTATTCTCAGTCGTAGCTAATCAAAATTAACTTATAAATCATACTCAACCATGGTTAAGCCTTTTTTCGTAGCTAATTGAGCAATTTTTCAGCTACAAACATATTTATAACTGTATTGCTTTAGCTATATGCAAAATTTGTTATTGTTAATCAATATCTACAAAATCGTATTTGTACTAAAGCTTTATTTTGTATTTTAGCTACAAAAAAAAAAATTGTAACTAAATATTTAATATTTCAGACTATATATATATTTTTATAATACTAAATATAAATTTAAATATCCATTTGTAAATCATTTATATATGTATATTAAAGTAACACTACAAGATGTAAAAACAAATTAATTATTATATTATTGAATTAATAGCTAAAATCAAATGTTTTACAATAGTAACATTGAAATTAGATATAAAATTTCTATACAAACAACTCTCAAATACATATATTAAAATAATCTAAAACCTATAAATCAAGCTAAAATCTAATGCTTCAATTTTGCATGCATCTTCAATCTTGGTGACACTTTCCATGCTAAGCATATCTGTAATATGAGAAACACAAAACAAAAACCTTGTCATATTAGTAGATAGAGAATCCATATAATTATATAGCATTAAAAGCAAGTCAAGAGCTAAGATAAATTTCCAACATAAGAGTAAGATTTGGTTTCCAAGCAATTGGAAGTAATTGAAAATGTTCTAATCATTTAAATATTTTAAATGTTGAAGTCCAAGATAAAAAAAATAAATTCCTAAACCTTTTCAGGCATGTCTTTATCACCAAGAACTAAGAAAACAATTGCAACCTATGTACTTAGTTTTTAAATTATTATTTCATGTAAAGCATATGGAAATATTTTTCCTCACCTCGATTTCACCTCCAAAAGCCAAACCATACACCAGAAATATTCATACAAACTTCCATTTAAACTCTAACTTTTCAACTCCCAAGTTAGCATATCCTAATGCATTATGCATATATACAAAATTTCAGCTTATTTTAACATCTGAGGCATTCAACCGTGGCATAAACTTTAAGTAAGTAATCTGCAATGTCCAGAAAACTAGACAATTTTCTTGTCCAACTTCAAATGGCACATAAATCCTTCAATTCTTAACCAAATTCAGTTATTTAAAAGGCTGTGGAAAGCTTGTTAAGTCTACTAACAAAAGCAATAAACCTTACAATAAAATAAGTTCTGTAATTTTAACTAAAACACCAAAACCAGCAAGTGCCAGAATAGCTTTACTAAAATTTAGTAAACTCAAGCTCAAGCTTCCAACACTTCAAAGCAATTGCTGCCACATGGATTCAACTTTCCTTCAAATACACTAAGTTCCACAGATAACCAACTACCAAACAAATATTTTCAACTAACACTCAATCTACTACTTCTCATATACTTTAACCATCAAGAAAAAACTCAATCCACATAATTAAATTTCAACAATAACATAAACAAAATTAAACTACCAAATTTAACCTATAAGATTCTAACAAAAAAATTAAAAATTTAAGCATAACAAATTAAACAATTAATCAATACCAGATCTCGTCCATTTTTAATCATCATATCAATAGCTCAAGTTCAACAATATATGAATACACAAAGAAAGAATAACCATGGGTGCCATAGTTCCATATAACTAAATACCAATGATTCAAAGCATCAAATACAAACAACAGTAATAGTGAATTATCATATCAGTAGCTTAATCTATCAACAAGTAAACTAAAGAACAAAGGCAGAGAACAATTTAAAAATCAAGTGAGTTACAAAAGAAGACATACACAACAAGAGCTCTTTAAGCCAGAAAACCGCTGCTTACAGTAGTAGTCACTAGAGTAGCCAGCATAATCACCATATCTTTCATATTTCAGATTCATAGATGCCCTTTTCTCTTACACAGAGAAGGGGAAAAAAACCATTAACAAAAATACACTAAAAACGATGCAAACTTTATTCAATGTTTCACCAAAAAGAAAATAAAATCGCTCAGACATACACTAAAAAATAGAGTAAGCAAAAAGAGATCAAGAACCAACCTATGGTACCAACACTAATGTTGATTGTTTCACATCATCCAAGACCGTACAGCAGAAAACTATCAACATAGCTAAGTATTTGGCTTTTTTAATTTCTCGATAATAATAGGCAATCTACATCAATAGAAAGATTTTGGGATGGGTAATATGGTGGTGGTCTTACCTTGACCAATAGCCGTCGTATGTAGCCAAAAAATAGCCGGAAAGTCGTTGCCAGAAACCAACTGCTTGCATCGTTGAGACAGAGGAATTTGAGCAAAAAGGATGTTGGATTCAGGTTCAAGGGGACCAAAATAGGGTGGGGTGGGGAGAAGACCCCTAAGGCCTGAAACTCGCCTGATTTCGACGATCGTAGGAAAACCTATACATCGTTTTTTCTTCTTCTCAGGCAAAAATGACAATATAATAGCCCAAATCTTACATGGATAGGTAGTGGAGGAGTTAAAATTTATTTTTTGGATGGTGGATGAACCTGGCGTCACCGGAAAATGGTTGATTTCCGGCGAGATGGTGGCTGCCTTTTCAACAGGGGAAAGAAAGACTTTGCGGGGAGAGAGAAAGAAGGGAGGAAGAAGATGTGGGGGTTTGGGGACGGGATCTGTGTTTTCAAATTTGGGGGTAAATAAAAAATGAACTAATTTAATTAAATATGATTAAAAAGGTCAAAAAATCTTTCTTATTTTTTATTTACAGCCACTGTATATATTTTACCTATAAAGCTTTTTTTGTTGCTAGTAATTATATAATTTTACCACAAACTAAGTAGTAGCTACTTTTAATAATTAGAGACAATTTTAGTATTTGTAGCAAAATAACTTTTTTATTTAAAATTTGAATGATGAAAAGTGATGAAACTAAAATTTCATCCACTATTTAATATTTTAGATACAAAATAATTTTGTATCTGTTAATTGTATGATTTTGCTACGAGTTAATTCTTAGCCAATTTTCACAATTAGATACAAATTTGATTGTTTGTAGCAAAAAAAACATTTCAATTCAAACATTGCAAAGGAAGATTATCGCAGCAAAACTATTTGGACCGTTTGCTACAAAAATTAGTTACAACCAAAGTTTAGTAGCTGATATCGAACAATTTTTTAAAGATTAGCTACAAATTTTGTTATTGTGAAAAAAAACATCATTTAGCTAAAAATCAATATTTTTGTGGCTAAAATTCGTAGCAACTGATTACTTTTTTGTAGTGATATTTGATAATTAAAATACGTCACTATTTATTGATTAACATTGCTGATTTTTTATATGCCAGGTATGCATCTCTTATAAATTTACTTTGCATGACAGGCAGCAAATATCTTCTATTATTTAACTTATGAAGGTGTTGTTGATCTAGACACCATGGAGGATGATTTGCAAAGATCTGCAATTGAAGACCAAATTGCAAATTTTGGCCAAACACCTATTCAAATTTTCCATAAAAAAACACCCAAGAAGAGGACTGCCAATCCCAATTGCTCATCCAATATACTTTGCCCCTACTTCTATTAACTTGACTTCTATTATTTCCAGTACAAACTATCCGCCATCAGCTGTCCTATATGTTAATATATTATACTCAAACATTGTCCTTGTGAACGAGGGAACCACCTTGTCAGTTAAGATGTGTTTAACGACACAATTGCAATCTGGTGGAAATTTTACTTTTTCTGCGTTTCAGATCACGGTTAAGTTATTCTTTAGATCAACGCATAATAATAATAATAATAATAATAATAATAATAATAATTAATTTAATCTTATAAAACAATTATATCAAAGGATTACAATTTATAGGTAATAAGTTGTCAAACATTTGCAGGATCCATTTTTGGCGTTGGTTCTGATATTCTTTCTTCTCGTAAAATTAGGTCTCCTTTGGCTGAAAATGTTGAACTTGGAGCACAATGCTTTGCCACAATGCAAACACCATCTGAGAGTCTTTTGATCTCATGCGGGAATTGGGAAAACAGCTTTCAGGTTATATCCTTGAATGATGGCAGGATGGTGCAAAGCATCAGGTAACTTCCATGAGTGGAAGACAATTAATTTTTTTTATAACCAAACGTCTTTTAACGGGTTTGGGTTTCAAGTAGTAAATATAAATTACAATGGATACTATGTTTGACTTTTGGGCTAAAAACTCTTCTGTATAGTGTTTTTAAGCATTTAGGTTCCATGTCTAGAGAGATGAAAACCATCTTAGCTATGTTTTAGCAAGTTTAGTAATAAATGCCTACATACCCTTGTTATTTTTTATTTTATTTTTTAAAAAAATTTGTTAATCTTTCAGCTAGAAAACACATTAAACTTATCCATTTGGAGGTCTTAAGTTATAATGAATCTTTCCTACCAAAAAGAACATATAAAATTCTCAATCATTGTTAAATCTAATGCTGATATTTAATTCTGGAGTCCACACGATACAATTACACTTTATGTGTAGGCCTGCCCAATAACATGACAGAAAGCAGACTGTACAAGTGTCGAATAATAAATTGTCATTACCATAAATTGAGTGAAACACGAGAATGAATAGACAATTGGGCTCCATCCCAAAACTATAAGTTGATAGGAAGAGATCCAACTATAATAATCAAAGTCTAAACAAATGCTCAATTGCATAAAATAGCAACTGTTCTTGTTTTCTCATATTCAAGGGAGAAATGAAAAAATAAGATGTTTATTCATAAATAGTATACTTGTACTTTTGTGAGCATATTTGAAAGAAAAACATTTGTTTTGGTTTGCTTCTTTGAAATGAAACAGACAAAATTTATCCACACATCCTCTGCTAGTTTGCACCTCTTTCAAAACAAATTCTTATATTAAGTTCTCTTTATTCCCCAAAATTAAGTTGTGAGGAAGTGGGTTTGATGATTATCAAGTTGACACAATAGCTTTAATATTCTCCTTCATGTGTAGGCCCTCCTATTAATAGGATGAGAATTATGCCTTATATCTGCAGAATAAAGAGTTAACAGAAATGAGTGTTAGCAGGATTGGAGCACAAGATTATAGAGATAACTAGGTCCTATTGCTATCGCTACTATATCAAATTTGCAAAAGTTTCAGCAATTATGAGTTGGGTCCAACTATATATATCAAGATATATAACACTATAGTTTCAACTTATATCTTGTATAAAAAAATTAATAATAATAATAATAGTAAAAAAATAAATTAAATAGTGTGGTAGATATTAAAATGACTTTAGAGAGTAAGAAGGGTATTATTTTTAACACCTCCCAACCAATTTTGTTAAAGAATGTGATGTATTTATGTAACCCTCTTCAACATGAGTTTTAGAGTTATCACACTTGCCTTGAGTGAAGGCTGAACCCTAATTTGTGATGCATTACCATTATAGAAAACCTGTTTTTAGACTGCATATAACAAAATTCAGACTCATCCCTCTAATGCACAATTTTGATACTGGTTTTACCATTATAGAAAAACTGATTTTAGAATATTTCTCTTTATCCTTTTAAATTTGATGTTATGAAACGAGTCAAAAGCAGGAAAATATTTGAATAATTCCTTTGTATTTCTTTTTATTTTCTCATACCTTTTGCAGCTGCAAATATCTATGGTGAAAAGGAAATCTATGGAGTCATGAATATTGAATTGCAAGCAGACAATACATTACTGCCATTATAATTCATTATCTTTTGATGAATTAACACAATCTTTTGCTTGAGTTATGAACTTTCTTGTCCTTAGGAGCTCTCTATTTATAGTGCATTGCTTCTTATATTACCTGTTACATATTGCAATGACATCTGACGGAAGCGTCCTTGCTACTGGAAGTTTGGACACTACAGTCATGGTTTGGGAAGTTTTCCGTGGTAGAAATCTAGAAAAGAGAGTTCGTAGTACACAAACAGAACTACCTCGTAAAGACTATGTCATTTTTGAAACTAGTGGATCAAAAGATGGAAGATCTTTGCGTCATCCATCTGGCTGTGCATTGTCTAAGCTTGTTGCCTCTCGGCATGGGAAGATTGTTAGTTATGTTGATGATGATCTAAGCTTGCATCTGTACTCAATAAATGTTTACTTATTCTGAATCTAACAGACGCCTCAATTGTGTTAAACTGAGTGGGTGTGGTGACTTTTTGGTCTGTGCGGGCAGATAGTTGTTCGCTCCATGCATTCATTCACTTTAGGTCATAAAAAAGTACAATGGAGTTGGAAAAGTAATAACATCTCTAACAGTGACCCTAGAAGAATGCTTCTTAGCTGGGACCAAAGATTGTGTATTCTATACAAAACCCTCAACTTCGCAAAGCAAAAGTTTCTCAAAATTCGAAATCCAAAGCTTCTGTCACAACCTAGATTAATGATTCTGAATAGAGACTAGAACTAATGTCAATGTTGATTCTAGGTATGCTGTATATATTTCAGTTGAAATAGGTGATGTGCATTTATTTCTAGAAAGTTATAGAAATTGCTTAAGTAATTAGATTTCTAGAATTATCTAGAATATCATAGAGACTAACATCTAGAAAATAAGAATCTAGAAAAATGTAGTCTAGAACCATGTTAGAAGCATCTAGAAAAATGTAGTCTAGCACCATGCTAGAAGAATCTAGAAAGATGTAATCTAGCACTATGCTAGAACAATCTAGAAAACTTAAAGATGTGTATAAATAGGAAGCCTAGCTTCCATATGTAAGAGCAACAAGAAAGAACAATTACAAAAAGCAATAAGCCTTTGCTATTCAATCTATCTACTAGTGTCCTATATTTCCTTTTTCAATTAAACTCATTATCAATTGTTCCTCCTATTTATCAATCAAACCAAAAATATCCATCTATTCAACCATAAAAAGCTAACAGTTGTATCAGAGCCTACGTTCTATCATCAATTGGACGTAGTTATTTTCATATATCATGGCCGACAATTTTCGCTCAACAATCACAATTCCAGTTTTTTATGGAGAAAACTATGATTTTTGGTCTATCAAAATGACCACGTATTATAAATCCCAAAAATTATGGAGTATTGTTAGTAAGGGCTACACTATCCCTACTGACATTACCGCTCTAAACAATACTCAAAAGAAGGAGCTTGAAGAGAATCAACAAAAAAATTATCAAGCATTGTTTGTGCTGCAACAAGCTATGGCAGACGAAATTTTTCCAAGAATTATGGGAGCTACCAGTGCTAAGAAAGCATGGGATACACTACAGGAGGAGTTTCAAGGGAATGTAAATGTACGTGCCATCAAAATACAGACTCTAAGAAAAGATTTTGAAATTTTAAAAATGAAGGACAATGAGACTGCTAAAGATTACTACTCAAGGATAAATGAAGTAGTAAATCAAATGAGAGCCTACGGAGAAAACATCTCCGAAAAGAAGGTGGTTGAAAAAATTTTAATAAGCTGCACGGAGAAATATGATGCAATTATTACTGCTATTGAAGAATCTAAAGATATAGAAAAGTTAACATCAACAGAACTAATGGGCTCTCTAGAAGCATATGAAAAAGACTGAATAGGCGAGTTGAAGATTCAACAGAGAATGCTTTTCAATCTAAAATAAAAATGCAGTCTCAAAAATCTAAAAAAGAAAAGAAGAATTTTCAAAAAAATTCTAGAAATAAATATAGCAAATATCCTCATTGTGGAATTTGCAAAAGAAAAAGTCATTTGGAAAAAGACTGTTGGTTTAAAGGAAAACCACAATGTAGAGTCTGTAGAAAGTTTGGGCACATAGAAAAAGATTGTCGCTCAAAAGAAACTCATCAAGATAATTTTATTAAAGATAAGGATGTAGAAAATCATCTTTTCTACATTTGTCAAGGCGAAGATAAAAAAGATACTTGGTATCTAGACAGTGGTTGTAGTAACCACATGACAAAAGATGAAAGTATTTTCTGTAGCCTAAATAAAACTCATACAAAAGTAAAAATAGGAAATGGAGAATACGTTGAGGCTACAGGAAAAGGCACTATTGCCATAGAGACGAAAAAGGGTAAACGGTACATAACTGATGTACTGTTAGTCCCTTCTATAAATCAAAACCTATTGAGTGTAGGACAAATGATGGAGAAATGATACTCTCTTCACTTTGAAGGAGACTCATGTACACTCTATGACAAGAAAAATAAAACTATGGAGATAACAAAGATCAAGATGAGAGAAAACAGATCATTTCCAATAGAATGGAGATATGCCAACGAAGCAGTAATGAAGGCGCAAGTAGACAACTCGTGGATTTGGCACAAAAGATTTGGTCACTTCCATTTCCATGGTCTGAAGATTTTTCATCAGAAAAATCTAATGCGCGACTTACCAACTATTGAAGAGATCAACGGTACCTGTCAAGCATGTCTACAAGTCAAGCAGCATCGACAACCTTTTCCAACAGACAGAGCATGGAGAGCAAAGGAGCCACTAGAGCTAATCCACATCGATGTATGCGAACCAATGCAAACTCCATCACTGGATCAAAACAGGTACTTCATCCTCTTCATTGATGACTACACTCGAACGACTTAGGTTTATTTTCTTCGTGAAAAATCACTAGTCTTCGAGATTTTCAAAAAATTCAAAAATTTAATCGAAAAACAAAGTGGCTATTATATAAAGACTATTAGGAGTGATCATGGAAAAGAATACACATCCAAAGAGTTCAACAAATTCTGCGAAGACGAAGGAGTGGAGCATCAACTTACAGTAGAGTATCCGAAAGGAAAAATAGAACAGTCATGGAAATGGCTTGAACTATGCTAATGGAAAAGGGTCTTCCGAAAAATTCTGGGCAGAAGCGATATACACAGCAATATATCTTCTCAACAGGTGTCCAACTAAAGCTGTTCGAGACAAAACGCCAATTGAAGGCTGGAGTAGACGAAAACCATCAGCAAAACATTTAAATGTTTTCGGATGCATTTGTTATGCTCATATTCCAAAAGAAAAGAGAAGCAAATTGGATGAAAAGACAGAAAAGGGAATATTTCTCGGCTACAATGCTCAATCAAAAGGCTACCGTATCTATAGCTTAAAGACTAACAATATATTCATTAGTCGAGATGTGGAGTTTGACGAAGATGCATCATACAACTGGGAAACTAAAGAGGTCGAAGGAAAGACAATTAAAGTACCTACAATACAACAAAGAAGAGAAGAGACGGATCCAGATCATGGATCTCCAACTCAAGAATGACAGCCGCTGAAGCAAGTCGAATCATCGCTAGAATCAATACCGAGAAGAACTAGATCTTTAATCAAGATCTTTGAATCATGTAATTTGGCATTCATGGAACCCAAAAGTTTTGAAAAAGCTTCAAAGCAAGAAGAATAGGTCAAAGCTATGGAGGAAGAAATAAGAATGATTGAGAAAAACGAAACATGGGAGTTGGTAGACCTTCCTCCGAACAAAGATGTCATTGGAGTTAAGTGGGTATATAAAACAAAACTTAACTCTGATGGATCTATTCAGAAGCACAAGGCACGCCTAGTAGCAAAAGGATACTCGCAGCAGTTCGGAGTCGACTACAACGAAACTTTTGCTTCAGTTGCTCGACTAGACACTATAAGGGCCCTCCTGGCATTAGCTGCTCAAAAGAGGTGGAAAATATATCAACTAGATGTGAAGTCTGCATTTCTTAATGGCTATCTTGAAGAAGAAATCTACATAGAGCAGCCAAATGGGTTTGTGGTGCAAGGACAAGAAAAGAAAGTACTAAGGTTAAAAAAGGCCTTATACGGATTAAAACAAGCTCCGCGAACTTGGTATAGCCGAATCGATAATTATTTCATAAAGCAAGGATTCAGGAGGAGCTACAGCGAACCAACACTGTACATCAAGACCCAAGGTAAGAACAATACTCTCATTGTTTCTTTATATGTTGATGATCTTATATATACAGGAAACAACGAGAGATTGATAGAGGAGTTTAAAAAGGATATGATGAAGACATTTGAAATGACAGACTTGGCCTTGATGCACTACTTTCTGGGAATTGAGACAAATCAAAGTGATGAAGGAATATTCATTTCCCAGAAGAAGTACACTGAAGATAAAGGTTCAAGATGAGTGGTTGCAAAACTGTGACAACACCACTTGATAGTACAAAAGCATTGAAGAAAGAAGATGGTTCTCCGCCGGCAAATAGCTCTATTTTTCGAAGTCTTATTGGAAGTCTTCTATACCGAACAACTACTAGACCGGACATCATATACGCAACTAGCCTGCTATCAAGATTCATACAGAATCCAACTCAAGTGCACTATGGAGCTGCAAAAATGATACTTAGGTACCTAGAAGGAACTAAAGACTACGGCATTTGGTACAAGCCCACTACTAGTTCAAAATTGTTCGGGTACACAAACAGTGATTGGGCAGGCTCACAAGATGACATGAAAAGCACATCTGGCTATGCTTTTACACTTGGCTCGGGCATTTTCTCTTGGGCATCAAAGAAGCAAGCAACTGTCGCACAATCATCTGCAGAGGCAGAATATATTGTAGCAGCATTTGCGACAAGTCAAGCATTATGGCTCAAGAATATATTTGAAGATTTTGGAGAACCACAACATGAAGCAACTGAAATATACTGCGACAGCAAGTCAGCAATAGCAATGGTGAAGAATCCAGTGTTTCATAACAGGACCAAACACATAAGGATAAAATATCACTTCATCCGAGAAGCTAAAGCAAACAAAGAAATTTAGACCAAGTACTGCAAAACTGAAGAACAATTAGCAGACATTTTCACAAAGGCACTGCCAAGAGATAAGTTCGAGTTGCTACGAAGCAAGATTGGAGTAACAGAAATGCACATCAAGGAGGAGTGTTGAAATAGATGATGTGCATTTATTTCTAGAAGGTTATAGAAATTGCTTAAGTAATTAGATTTCTAGAATTATCTAGAATATCATAGAGACTAACATCTAGAAAATAAAAATTTAGAAAAATATAGTCTAGAACCATGTTAGAAAAATCTAGAAAAATGTAGTCTAGCACCATGCTAAAAGAATCTAGAAAGATGTAATCTAGCACTATGCTAGAACAATCTAGAAAACTCAAAAATGTGTATAAATAGAAAGCCTAGCATCCATATGTAAGAACAACAAGAAAGAACAATTACAAAACGCAATAAGCCTTTGCTATTCAATCTATCTACTAGTGTCTCATATTTCCTTTTTCAATTAAACCCATTATCAATTGTTTCTTCTATTCATCAATCAAACCAAAAATATCCATCTATTCAACCATCAAAAACTAACAATTTCAGGTTACTTTTTACTTTCAACCATCAAAAATATCCATCTATTAATTGCTTGAAATTAATAATAATTTAGCTGCTTTTTTTTTTTTTCCTTCTTAAATTTGAACTTGATTTGCAGGGCTACAAAGAAGTGGAAACGTGGGAGCTTCTCTCCTAAGAAGCTGCTCCACAGATGTGGAAACAAGTCACTAAAAGCTCGTTTGTTTAACAATAAATTAAGATAAAATATTTTGAGATTGAATAGAATAGAATAAAACAAAATGAAAATATTTTAACTCAATTCTATATTTGTTGTTGTCAATAATATTAATCATAAATTATGAAAATATAATCCAAAAATAAGTCGATCTATTTAATAAGATTAAATAATCCAGACTTTATTTAAAACAAATATACAGTTAAACTATTAAAATTCAATCCAAATTGTAAATTTACCAAACAAACAAAAATCAAAATTAGTCTAATTCAATCCTAATAAACATACAAAAACTAACGGGCTAAAATAGGTCCCGGATGCTGTTTTTCTCCTATTTTGTTCCATAAATTTAAAAAAGGAAAAAAAAAAATCTTATTAGGTTGTCTTGTACTGAAAATTTATTTTTTTCTTATCTTTTTCTACTCCAAAAACATATCCATAAAATTACTAAATATCTATATATATATATTTAAATTCTATCACTTTATAAATAATTATTTTTCATTATTGAAATATCTAACCCATTAAAAAAGCAAAACAAGAAAGAAAGAAAATGCAGATATATAAAACTTGCTGGCTGGTTAAAACTTAGGGTTTTCTTTTCGGCAAAATGACAAAATTGGTTTTTGCAGGTAAACCAACGGGAATCATACAAATCCAAACCTTCAAAAATGGATTCAAATATGCGTCTCCATTAACATGTTGTGTTAAAATTTGCAAGTCTACTTTAAACTACTATTCTACATATTTTTTTAATATATTTTCAGGGGTAACTACACTTTACCTTCTTAATTATATTACTTTTTTTTATCTTTGACCTCAAAATCACAACATCCCTCAAATTGCCACCTTAACTATTAGTTTCCCTTCATATTAGTTCAATCATGCAATTTTCCTTAGTAAATTTGGCACAATTAGTCATACATATACAAAAGTAAAACAAACAGAATAAAACAATTTCCAAAAGAGCTACAAAAGTTGTATATGTTTAAATTCATCAAATTCATATATTAAAATACATAATTGGACTTAACAGATCAAACTTAAAGAGCAATATTGTGTGAGGGTTTTCCCCCTTTTTTTTTTTTTTTGGCTCTGAACATTGTGAGGTTTTCTAGTATAGGAGGAGGCAAAGTGCAAAAAATAATATAGCTTGAGGGGACAAAATGTAATTATCCCTAAATTTCAATGCTTCTAGATATATATGCATATAGGACGTATACATCTATCTCTTCTATCCCATATATATATATATATAGTCACAGGAAAAGCATCAACTGGAGGAAACTTGACATTTCACAGCAACCAATAGCCATTGAATGCAAATACATACTATGCAACCGAATATCTAGAAAATCTTTAAAGTGCATATTTCATGCATTCTGACAGGACCAGCTAGAAATCCTTGACATCTCTATTAAAAGGACCAAATGCAGCTAGGTTTTCCATTTCATGAAACAAAGGAAAATGGGAGCATACTCTGGTCATAATCACATTACTGATCAAGAATGCAAGATAACACTTTGGTAATCTAAGATTGTTCTTAATCTTGGAGTCTTGACAACCAACTTACATTGTAGATAATGCAATAATTCAACCAGATATTCACGTACGTTTTGGTGGTACATATTGCACTCGCACATCCTCACATAAATTCTGCAGAAAAGTCCCAACTAAACAAAATTATTAACTCCAACAATGCATGTAATATAATGACTACGGAGAAAAAATCAACACATGCATCCAACAAATTTAAAATCCAAAGACGAACAATTCTTTCATGTAATCTCAAAGACATGAATAGAAGTATTGAAGTCATGAATGTTTCATAATGTTAATGAGATTCATACAAATGGCATTTGAAACAAAATCACATGGAAATGTCCCAAATATTTAAGTTCTCAAATATGTTTACTTTTAGAGAAACAATGAAACCAAATTTAAAGACAATAAAATATACAACGAACAAACTTGGAGTATGACCTAGTTTTCAGCTTCCTTTCCTATGTTCCTTTTGGTGGATTTCTCATCCCCAAGCTAGTAATTCTTCATTTGTTATAATAAATCAATTTTCTTATCTAAAACTATTCAATCAGTCTTCTTACAAAGAAAAATGTCCTAGCAAATTAATCAGCCATGTATGTTTGCATGCCCGAAGGAAATTAAAAAGACATCCTATCCTAACTGCCACTCCGACAGAAATTTTGCAGCCACAACTGCATTGACAAATATCTAGACTTGACCATTTTATGGATGTAGTAAAGGTGACAAAAGCAATTAATCACATTAACAGAGAGATAGCAAAAAAAAAAATATAGTTAGAACCGGTTGCTTTACACTTTAAACCCAAATTTAAATAACAATTTGTATTTCCAAAGCAACATATAATACAGATTAGCCACTGAACATCTAACACATTCATATGCCAGTATATCTAGTAAAAAGAAAAATAAAGGCATAGAGAAAAATATGAACTTTCTTCACAAGGCAAGGCTTTAAAAAGGCTAATCAACATTATAGGTATCTGAGTTTTCAACTACAAACTTTGTGTATAAGACACACTACAACAATCAATGATAGTTGGTAAATCATTATGCACACTTCCATCCTGTTTAATTCATAAGTACTCAAGCCTTAAGCTTGCAACAGCAAATAATGTTAGACATAGACTGAAAAAATATATATATTATATTTGAGACACAAGTTAGATACATAAACAAAGAAATAGCACATAATTTGCTAGATACCTGCAAATCTTCCGGGAGAGCCTCAGAAACAGCAAGAGTGTAGCAACCAGCGACAAACTTTCCTGGCCAAAAACAATGGTAGGGTTTAATTCACATTAAAACTGTGGTATGGCAGATTTAGATTTGGATACTTAAAAGCGTAAGCCACTGCAACTGCCCTCAAGCCTCAAGAATCTCATGTTCAGAAACAATATAAGACAAAATATATACAAAAGCATTTCGGTGCAGTAAAACATACCAATTCGGAGCCAGCGAGCAGCCCAACTTCTAGTTGGATCCATCATTGATATTATCCTGTAAACCAAACCACCAGAATCACATAACTGGGTTTCAACTATTTACAGATTCTTAAACTGAAACTCTTTTTTTTTTCCCCCGTTAAAAAACAAAAAGAATAAGTAAAAAAAAATACCCGTTAAAATTAGGGGTAGTGCAATCAACAACACGCTCATTATCTTCATCCATCTTGAAGAAGGGACAGTTCTCACATCCTGATTCTCTGAACTGGTATACATTTATGTTTTACAGAATTAAATCAATGTACTTATAAAAATAAAAATATACCCTAACCTGAACTTACAAAGAGAGAGAAAAATCAAAATCAAAAATTAAAATAAATGATGATGAAGAAGAAGATGAAGGGGGAACCTGATCGTAGGTCTTGACAAGGCGACAACGAAGGCAAGCCCTAAGCTCATGGCCAAAGCTCGTGGGAATCTGCGCTGGTGCGCTACCCATCTTCCTCCTCAATCCTTTTCCAAATTAAAATCCTCACTTTACAAACAAACCCTTTTGAAACAATTTTAATTAAAAAAATTTGTCAAAATTTATCTTTCCACAACTCATATACCTACTGTTAGGGAGCAGTATTATCAGAATCGGACATTAAATGAGTACGGGAATGCATTCCTGGGCGAACCTTATATTAAGAAAGTTATTAATTAAGTTATTTTTTTTTTTTTTTGCTGAAATATTAATTAAGTTATTTATGTTTTATTTAGAGATCAAGTTTTATTAGTTGTAATTTTTATTTTTCTATTTAACTGTTATTTTTTTTATTAGGATTCTAAATTGTAAATTTTTTATTTGTGTAATAACTATAGTTTTTATTTAAATAATCAGAAGAAATTAATAAAGACAAATTGAATTTCTATCAAAAACAAGAGATCTGGAGCTCTTTTTTTTATAAGAGTTCTAAGGTTTTAGATTCTTTTAAACGAGTCTGATTTATTAATGAAAAATAGATCGCTCATGGAATTGGAGAAAATCAAAGACAATTAATTTTGATTTTCCTATCGATCATCCAGTTATAAGATCCTATTCGCGAGTTTTAACAATTTGGTATAAGAGCCAAATACAATGGGCAATAATATTCGAGTGTTGTTATGAGAGGAGCTGACTGTTATAAAAGCCGTGGTGGAGGCTAAATTCACAGGGTTGAATAGTCGTTTGAACAATCACCTTAAACAAATGACTCACTAGTTTCAAGAACAAATGAAAACTATAATCTCCAACTTGGGTAAATCCACATTTGTGATGGTGAGACTAGCAGCAACACAACTCGATCAGAACGCATACTTCACCTACCGATGGTTGGGGGAGGCATGGCACTACCACCACCGGGTGAGGTTGTTCTGCAGGCCTTAGGGGTGGTTCCAAGGTATACTAAATTGGATTTTTCCAATTTTGATGGAATATAAGACCTTTTGGTTTGGTTGCATCAATGTGAGCAGTTCTTTGAGAATCAACACACTAATGAGGCATACAAGGTGAGTTTGGCAACCTTTCACATGTTGGGTGAGGTGCAACTTTTTTACTATCAACTTAAGTTGGAAGGGCGAGTGATGAACTGGACAAAATTTAGCAATCATTACTTTCGTCGCTTTGGTCTTCCAGAAGGTAGCAATCCTTTGGTAAATCTGGTCAGCTTGAAACAAACTGGAACCGTCGAGCTCTATCAACGACAATTCCAGAAAAAATTAGCACGGGCTAGTCAATACATTTGGGTCGACCAACATGTGGAGTTATTTATGGCTGGGTTGGATACTTCTATTCGATTGGATGTTCAACTACACAAACCCACAGATTTAGCCATGACTATGAGCCTCGCTAGATCCTTTGAACAGAAGCAGCAAATGTTACAGGTTAGGAATAATCGAAGAGAGGCATGGCAGCCTACTCGACCAAGTTCGGGTTCATCAGTCCCACAACAATTGGCAATCCAAAAAAGTGCCCCCACCTCTATAGCTGCTAGTTCTTCAGCCTCCTCAACTCCAGCTCCATTTATACGACGACTAAGCCGGGCTGAAATGGCAGAACGCCGTGCAAAAGGGTTATGTTACAATTGTGATGAACCCTATTAAGCCACGCACCAATGCAAAAAGCTTTTTTGGCTAGAATTGGGTGATGTACTAGAGGAAACTAATGAAGTAACTTCAAAAGGAGAACCTGAAATTTCTTTACATGCTATTACTGGACAAACACATGCAAAGACCATGCAATTACAAGCCATAATGGAGGGACAACACTTGCTAAGTTTGGTGGATTATGGAAGTACGCACAATTTCGTTAGCGCTAAAGCTACTCAACACTTAGCACTTTGGGTAAAACTCATACCTAATGCTAGTGTATCTGTGGCCAATGGCGAGAAGATTCAAAGTAGTGGGGTTTGTTCTCAAATACTTTTTTCTATTGTTGGTCATGAATTTTTTGTTGATTTTTATATTCTTCCATTGGATGGGTTTGACATTGTGCTGGGTATTTATTGGCTTCAAACATTGGGACCAATTATTTGGGATTTTGCAACACTCACCATGAATTTTTCAGTGGAAGGGAAGCAAGTTATATTTCAGGGACAACATATAAACCTAGGGAAACTCTTGCATTTGCTTGATGATCCAACAACTAAGCAAGATCACTTGGAGAGCCTCTTACTTACATTTAATGATTTATTCCAAGAACTAATGGACTTACCACCACTCAGGTAGTGTGACCATCGCATATGCTTGCTTCTAGGATCAGCTCCAACAGTGGTATGACCTTACATATATCCTCACCTACAAAAGGATGGAAATTGAGCGGCAATGTACTCAAATAATGTAACAAGGGATTATTCGGCCCAGTAAGTCATCTTTCTTTTCACCAGTTTTGTTCGTCACCAAACAAGATGAAAGTTGGCGCTTTTGTGTGGATTATAGGGAATTGAATGCTATAACTGTGAAGGATAAGTTTCCAATTTCGATGGTAGATGAGCTTCTTGATGAACTTTATGGGGCCTGGTACTACTTACCAAACTTGATTTGAGGTCGAGTTACTTCTAGGTTCGTATGTCTCCTACGGATATTGAGAAAACAACTTTCTGCACTCATCACGGGAACTTTGAGTTCCTTGTTATGCCCTTTGGTTTAACAAATGCCCCGTCCACTTTTCGAGCTCTCATGAATGAAGTGTTTCTTGCCCATTTACATCATTTTGTGCTTGTTTTCTTTGATGATATTCTGATATACAGTCGCACTTAGGAGGATCATTTGTTACATATGCGCACTGTGTTTGAATTATTGCGTGCTTATTGCCTTTATTTTGAAATGCTCTAAATGCTCATTTGCATCCAATCAGGTAGCATATTTGGGGCATATAATTTCCGTTGCAGGGGTAGAGGTTGATACAAGCAAGGTTCAAGTTATTTTAGATTGGCCATAACCACAATCTCTCACATCTCTCTATGGGTTTCTAGGATTGACTGGGTACTATCTCAAGTTTATTGGCGAATATGGGCAATTGGCTGCCCCTTTAATCAGCATGCTAAAGAAGAATTCCTTCCATTGGAATGAGTTGGCTTTGAGTGCTTTTGATCAACTCAAAAATGCCTTGTCAACAGCCCCGGTATTAAAGCTACCTAATTTTGACATTGAATTCATTGTCGAATGTGATGCTTTAGGAGGAGGAATAGACGCTGCTTTGCAACAAGAAAGCCATCCAATAGCATTCTTCAGCAGACATTTAGCTATTTGCCACCAAAAATTGGTGGCTAATGAAAGGGAGCTTATCGACCTTAGTAAATATGTGCAACATTGGAGACCATATTTGTGGGGATGCTCTTTTCTAATTCGGACAAATCACTATAGTTTGAAGCATTTACTTAAGCAACACCTAACAACACCACTGCAACAGCATTGGCTCAATAAACTCATGGGATTTGACTTTCGCGTGGAATACAAAGTTGGGCAACTTAACAAGGCAGCTGATGCTTTGTCTCGTAAGACAACTGATGATATATCAGTTTGTGCTATCAGCCAACCGCGGGCTTTGTTGCTTGATGCAGTTCGAGAGGAACTTCTTTGATCTGAAACATTAAAGGAGCTGTATGAACAAGTTGAAAAGGCTGAATTGGGGAATGACTGGGCAATCCTGGATGGGCTTTTATTGTACAAGGGTCACATCTATATTCATCAGACTTCTTCCTTGATTTCAACCATCTTATATGCATACCATGATGGTTCACATGAGGGTATTCAAAACACTTTGCATTGTATCCGTAGAGATTTCTACTGGAAACGCATGAAGTCCTATATTGCTGCCTATATTTCTATGTGTTCCATTTGTCAATGCAATAAGACTGAACACTTGAGTCCTTTCAGCTGCTTCAACTTCTAGTGCAAGTATGGTATGATATTTCAATGGATTTTATTTATGGCTTACCCAAATTGTGGGGGAAATCAATTTTGTTGGTTATCGTGGACCGTTTTTCAAAATATGCTCATTTCATTCCCATTGCACATCCATACACAATTGTTCGGGTAGCTTAAGTATATTTTGAGCAAATTATCATTTACAGGGCTTACATGAGACTATTACTTGTGATAGAGACATTGTCTTCACTAGTGCCTTTTGGAAGGAGCTCTTTCGTTTGAATGGACCAAACTTCAGTTTTCTAAGGCTTACAAACTGATGGAGAAACTGAAATGGTCAATCGCACAGTTGAGATGTACCTCAGATGTTTTGTTGGAGATTTTATGAAGAAATGGGTTGCTTAGGTGTCGTGGGCTGAGTATTGTTATAATACTTCTTTCCATTCTACTCTACAAACAACACCCTTCCGGGTTATTTATGGACGAGATCCACCTCGTTTGCTAACTTATGTGGCAGGTTCATCGCTTACAGAGGCTATTAACACTGCTTTGGTCGATAAGGATGAGGCTTTACATGACATTAGGGGAAAGTTGCTACAAGCACAACAGCGCATGGAGACGTATTATGACAAAGGCCATCGTGATTTGGAGTTTTCTATAGGTGACTTGGTCTGGCTTCGTTTACATGCATATCGTCAGAGTTCTCTAGGGACTTCTGGTTCCCACAAACTGTCTCCCCGTTTCTTTGGGCCATTCAAAATTGTTTGCAACATTGGTCCTATGGCGTATAAACTCCAATTACCCCCATACTGCAAGATCCACAATGTCTTCCATGTTTCCTTGTTGAAGGCCTTCAAAGGTGACACTCCTCCTTATTTGCTTACACTTCCACCCATTAAGGATGGGTCGTGTGCTATATTTTCCTAATTCAGTTCTCCGGACTCGTCTAAATCGTGGTCGACATGAGATTTTAATTCAATGGACTGGCATGCCTGACTTTTATTCCACCTAGGAAGATTTGGAACATTTCTACCATGCTTATACAAAGTTTGAGGACAAGCTTTTTCTGCAAGAGGGGGTAATGTTGTGGATGCATTCTGGGCCAGCCTTATATTAGGAAATCCCGTTAATTAAGTTATTTATCTTTTACTTAGGGATCAAGTTTTATTAGTTGCTATTTTTATTTTCCTATTTAGCTGTTATTTCTTTTACTAGGACACTAAATTGTAGGTTTCCTATTTGTGTAATAAGTCTAGTCTTTATTTAAAGGACAAGAGGAAATTAATAAAGGCAAGTTGAATTTCTTTCAAAAACAAGAGATCCATAACTCTCTCTTTATACAAGTTCTAAGATTTCAAACTCCCTTCAATGAGTCTCATTTATTAATAAAAAAATAGGCTGCTCATGGAATAGGAGCAAAGGAAAGATAATTAATTTTGACTTTCCTGTCAATTGTCCAGTGAAACGATCCTATTCCCGAGTTCTTAACAAAGTCAGATTGCATTGATGAATCGCATGAATCGAATAGTTCTTGATATTCAAAAATCAGAAGAGAGAACAAAAATATAAGAAGAGAAACCGATAAAAGCATAAATCAAAACCAACCATAACTTTTGAAGAAGAATAGATGGATCATTAATTTAGTTATATTGAGCCTTCTGCTTGAGTTGTATGCTCCATTTGCAATCTGGTACTAGTTTTGAGTCACTCTAGAGGAAAAAGGTAAAGGGCATGTATGGAGAAAGAATAAATTGAGTTTGTTTTACTTAAAAATAAAATAATAAAAATCATTTTAAGCTCTAATACCAACAAACTTGATCAATTTGTGACCTTGCAAGGTAGGCAAGATCTATGCCCTACATAAAAGAAAATTGTTTTCATTGAGCTTAATCATTGTGCTTGAGAATGATGACACTATCACCCAGACTCGTTTTTCGGACATTGATGGATCTTAAGCTTTGATAGCAAGAAGGAATTTAGAAGAAACTGAATTTATAGTAAGATGAAGAAGAGAAGAGAAAAAATCTTGATTATTGTATTGAAGAACTTGATATAAAATCTAGTTAAGCTCGGCGCTTATATGAATGAAAGAATTCTATCAGACTCAGCTATAACAACTGCTTAACTTATCTATTTATAAAGTAACCAATAAACATATGACACTTGTAATACTAACATGTACACTTTATTATTGGTTAAGTAACTAACAAAGAAGCTGATGCTGATATGCCATTGCGTCTCTCAATTACCACAACACGAATTATCTTAAAATTGCAAAAACAACAAAAAAATAAATTGAGGAATTGTATTTATTATTTTTTCTTTCTGGAGATTGAATTTCATGATTACCAAAGTAAACATTGGTTTTGGTCGTTAAGACTGTTTTCAATAACAGATCAAGATTGGTTGTTGAAGTGTGGGGTGTGAGAATTAAGATGTCCTTCAATAGGTTTTACTGGAACTTAATATTACAAAACATAATAAGAACTTGTGGAAAAATAATATATAAATGACACTATGATTTAGAATTTAGAAGAAACCACAAAAAGATAGGCTCTTTGTCACAAGGATCAGGGACTTTTCCAGTGGAAAATCACAGGTATTCAAAAACCAAGTATTGTGTCACTTTTTCTTTTCCCATTTTAATTGTTGTAACTTGTACTTCTTTTTAGAATCAATTCAATTGTTTTGGGAAATTTAGTTCTAGTCAAAACTCAAAAATGTCATTACTTGATAACTCAAAAAAACCAATAATAAAGAGGCATTCATAGGATTTTCGACTATGGAAATGGCATTGGCACAAGTCAGCTACTTTCTAATGGAAGCATGTAGACTTTTTGTCAGATTTAACAAGGACTGATAAATTTAAGCATGAATGATGTACAAAGAAGTATAAAATCAAAAAGCTTTCTCTCAAATAATCGAGATCCTCTTTTATTTCTCATTTGGTACGCAGTGTTATACCCATTGTCTCAATAAATAAATAAATAAGCAGCTTGCTATACTAGACATAGACAAATCCAGAAATGTAATAAAAACCCTCTATTCATTCTATAATATTCATGGTTATGAGGGACCGATATATAAAGATAAATATCGTATACATGGGTATTTGAACGCTACAAGTTTTAGGGGTTTGGGGCTGTGGGTTTGTATGTTCTTGAAAAAAAAAAAAAAAAACACAAGAAGAACCACAACTACTACTTAAATTTTAGGTGTGAAGTTTCTGAAGTTGGGCTAACATTGCTTTTAGATTCTTGAATTTTAGCCAAAATAGCGTTGGAGAATCATAGCTGAAATGATGAGAAATAGAGAGAGGGAAAGAGAAAAAAGAGAAATAGACGAGTCATACACACCTGGAAGTAAGTGCTAGAGAGGGTCGCTGGTCGGAGAATACACACTACGAATAAGTACGTCCCCAGCCGGTGAAAAGACGGGCTGTTGTGGTCATGGAGCTTATGCAGTTGTTCCTATGAACCTCCTCGAATTTGTGTATGCTGTAGCTGGTTTTTTTTTTGGAGGTAAATGTGTATATTTAAACCCTTTTAATTTTATTCTAATTACATTTTAATATGTATTTTTCAAAAATTATTATTAATTTTTAATCTATATTAGTTAAATATCAAAATTATATTTTCACAATGCTATTATTAGTATTATAATATAAAATACTAAGCATTTACCAAGCGGAATAGCTTAAATCTCTTAAACATGAAGTATGAGAATGGAAAAAAATATTTGTGGATGAACTTTTCTAATTAGGTCTGACCGTAGTTCGAACAAGATTATGACTAGTAATATCATTGGAAGAATTTTTCTAATTAGGCTCGACCATAGTTCAAACAAAATTAGGGCTAGTTATGCTGGCAATACGAATAAATCTAAAAAAATAAAATACTAAACATTTTAATTTTTAAGTATTAAGAGCATCTATAAAAAAAATAATAAACAGTGTTGCAAATAAATTTTCTAATGGTTCTATCTAAAAACTCTAACAAGATGTGGCAAAAAAAAAAAACAAATAGAAGCTATGTAAGCGACTCTCTACTTATAGAATGTTTGTTAGACAATGCCAGAAAATTCAAACCCTCTACTTCGTTCCTCTGTTGACATCTCACATGGAAAAACTCTATTGCTTCCATTAAATCTCTTTAATCTCCCTTCATTTGTTTTCTTTTCTCTCAAGGATGGTTAAAATTGTAATTGGGATTGATGTAGGTATCAGATTCACCTCAATCTGAAACTATCTCAGTGATGATTCGGTCTAGTTGTCTTCTCTGAAGTCTCTCGTGTTTTCTAGCATCGTTTTGCAGATTGTTAGGCATTGTTTTGCTCTCCACTAAACATTGTTGGACTCAGCTTTAGAGCAAGAAGTTGGAGATCCAATTTTTTTTTTTTTGCTTGTGTTTGTTGGATGTTGAAACCCTTCTTAGTTTTTCCATTGTCGATTAAAACAAAAAAAATCAAAACATCTAGAAGCAAAACAAATAGAATTTAGAAAAGAAATCTAGACAGATCTAGCTTGCATTTGTTGGAAAAATTCTATAAAAATTAATAATTCACATCTCATGCGAAATTATATATATTATTTTAAAAAAATAGTTAGATATAATTCTTTTATATTTATTATACACTTTTTGTGAAAAGTTTGTTTTCTTGTTACCAATTTATGCCAGAAATGGGTTTTTCGTTAAAATGTGAGGTCATTATGCATTTTTTTGGAAAAACTAGTAGTTGCTATTAAATTATGGGAAGACTTTCCTTTACTTCTTCTAAAACGAAAATGCAATTCATTCTTCAAGATCAAAGATGATCTTTTTGTTTTGGATTTCAAGATTCTAATTTTTTTTATTTTTCTTATGGGTCTGATTGTGTTTTGAAGAAGAAAAGGAAGAAGGGAAGAACAAAAATAGTAAAAAAAAAAGCTTGAAGGCAGCGAGAAAGTTAAAAATTTGGAATAAAGATAATAAAATAAAAATAAACCACTCAGAGTACTACACATCAACAGTTAATTTCATTAACAACAAAACTCATCGATGCTTAACTTTGAAAATTTATTGTCTATTAAATAGACATTTGTCATATAAACATTAATACTTTTTATTTAATATATCATGTAGAATCCAATCTAAAAAAACCATTGAAGATGCTCTAATAGTTTTCTCTTAAAAAATTATTTTAAAAATTTTTGTTAAACTGACTCAACAAATAATCTTTATTAAAAAAATTGGAAAAAAGAATAGATTATCAATTGAAAAATAAAACTATATATTGAAGAATTTTTTTTTTGAATTAAATGTCTATTTGATAAGTATTCATGCTTATAAAGTCTTTCAACTTCTATACCACATATATAGCAATCCATAAAACTATTGGAAATACTCTTAACTAGTTAGCAGTAAAAATGATAACAATTGACAACCCATTAACAAATTGAAAATAGCATTTTGGAAATTTTATTATATTTATTAAATATTTATTATTTGCTAACATTATTAAATATTATTTTTCTATATGTAAATATTTAATTCATCTATTTAATTGTTATTTTTTGTAAATAAAAATATTTTCGCTACTAATTTAAAAGTTAAGTATATTCTTGTATTGATTATATTTATTTAATTTTTTTTATACATAAATTGTATAATTGAGTTTAATATCTTAAATGGTTGTGTTAGAGGTATCATGTTAATTTAATTAATAAATTTGGACTAATAATTTTTTGATAATAAAATCAATGGATCTGGATTTAATGAATTTTATTTTCTTTTTTATTTTCAGATATTACTTTTTAAACAAATTTTAAATTTTTTGACTAGTTATAAAAAAAATGTTACTATTTTTTTAATAATTTTATAGATTTTTCAAATTTTTATTACATTTAAAATAATAAAGTTTTAAAATTTTCAATCCCTAAATTATGCAAAATGTTTAATTTTGGTCCTAAATTATGAAAAATCTCACTTTGGTTCCTATTATTTTACTATCCAATCGTGGGTGACGGTCACATGCTAGTGCCAGTGGATACGCTAAAGACTAATGTTGAGCTTTCTATGCATTAGGACCGAATTGAGTGAATAAATAAATAATTATTGTTCTTTGTTTCTGGTTTAGTATTTACTTCATTTCACGTGTAGTTTCTGTTTTTACACTGGTCAGACAGCTCTGCTAGAGCTTGCAAAATGAGGTAGACATAAAAGTGTCGGTGAAGTCACCAGCATTCTTCCTCCAATGCTAAAGTCCGCTATGTTTGAGAATCTAGTTTCACTTTTTCTTCTCTTTCTACAAAATCTTAGTTCATAAAAATGGAGAAATAATAAAGGTTAGCCATGTTTGAGAATGTGGAGTCACTTACGTTCCTCCTCCAATGTTAAGATCAGCTATGTTTGAGAATGTGGTTTCACTCTTTCCTCTTTTTCTACAAGGTCTAAGCACCACTATAAAATAGGGTCAAAAACGTCGATTTTTAACCGACGTTTTAAGTGTTTCAAACAACGGACCCAAACCGTTGTCTAATTAGGCATAGTCAATAGTCAGAAACATAGACGATGGTTCAAAACCGACGTCTAAAACCTTAAGACGAGGGGACCAAAACATCGTTTAAAACCACGCCGAAGCCACGTGGAGGCCACGGGGCAACTATATGGACAACGGTTTTTAGATTGAAACCATCATCTATGTAAGACATATAGATGACTGTTCTTACCAAGAAACCGTCATTTATACATGATATATACACGACGGTTCTCAGATAAGCCCGTCGTTTTTTTTTTCTATTTTTTTTCAACGGCTTTTATATATATTAATTATACAAAATTGTAAACAAGTCTAATTAAAATAACATTACTAATTACACAATAATACTAATTAAAATAACAATTATAATTACAAAACTCTTATACATAATTACTAATTAAATTGAAACTCTCATATAAAATTTTTCACACAAAATGTGCACAATATATGTATTATATTCAATATTCAAACTGATAGGACCCGACCCGCTTGGATCCTGCCTGCGTGACTTAATGTTGCCACTAAGCCACAAGCAGTCGTGAAAGTCACTTTTCAAAAGGGTAAAAACCAACAGACCGGAAGGTTTTCTCTACTGCCGGAAATTCTATAAAAATTTCGGCAGCATTTCGGCTGTTTTCTAACACTCCCCAAAACAAAAGCTACAAACCTGCAAGGAAAACCAGTCCTAAACCATATATATTCTACCAGCACGCATTTTCCACACAAATAAACCACAAATCAGTACAAGACTCAACACTTAAACAAATGTATTGTTTAAATACGGTGTAGCTGCACTCAGTCTAAAACTGAGCTGCCTACATACCCTTTCTACAAGGGATCAAGCTACCTGTAGTTCCGAAAGCATATTTACACCAAATATGCTACAATCCAACATCTTCAGCATTTAATCCAAAGAAAATACACAATAAATAAATTTCCACATATTAAAATATATATATTTCAACACAATCAACCAGCAACTACTTATCTCACAATAATTATATACTTACGTATACATTTCACAGAACAGTTCACTCGATCAAATTCTCATAAATAAAGCCACACAATGATTAACACCCAAATCCACATACGCAATCTAATCGATTTTCAACAATCAAACCCACATACACATTCAATTCCACATAACGATTAACAGACCAATTGGCCCACATATACGTATTTAATTCATCGACCAATTATATCATGTATATATATTCCGAAACCGTTATTAATAATTTCGAAATTCAACCACACAATCAATCCTATAATTTCAGCACACAAATTCATTCCACAGCAAACACCAAAACATCACCACACATATCTATATCACCAATTAACAACAATTTCTATTTTAACAATTATTAACATCACAGTTCAGACCGGGTAAATTTCAATACTCAATTATAATATTCGAATTATATGTCAAAACGAAGCTTGAAAGGAGTAGAGTACAACCGTATTTTTACCTCGTCCAACCGCCGCCGGTGGTGGCCGAAAAATGGCCGGGAAGCGGAGGCCGAGCTTCATCTGTTCACACTGCCCGAACGAACGAGATTTGAGACGAACGAACACCGGAATCGGACTCAGGGGGTCCAAAATAGGGGAAAAGGAGGTGATCCATCGCCGGAATCTCGTCGGAAACCGGCTCTCGGCGAAAATGGAAGCCACCGGCTTCTCCATTTTTCCGGCAACATCACGGTGTTTCACGGGCCGCAAACGGTGGGAAAAGAAAATAGAGGACCCAGGCTACCTTTTCCGACGCGTGGGTCGGCCTAATCTAGCCGGAATTCGGCAAACCGCAACTTCCCGCTGACCGGCTTTTCTCACAAATTCCGGCGATCTGGGCAACGATCCGGCGAACCACCGGTGTCAACAGGAGGAGGAGGTCGGCGGCCTCATTTCCCAGCTAAAACTCTGGCCCAAACTGGTAGGAAAACGGCCATTTCCGGCGGCGACCGTGACCGAGGGGGAGGAGGCTGCGTGCGTGCGTGTGGCGTGCGTGCGGCTTCTTTCCTCTTTCCAGATCTTTCCAGATAAACACATAAAGGCAGGGGCAAAATAGTAATTTTTGCCCTGCCATAGCAAAATTACCAAAATGCCCTTCATGATATTTCAGCCATAACTTCTCGGTCTTAACTCGGAATTGAGCGTACTACTAGTCTACAAACTTGTATCGACTAGCTCTACGCAACGGTACCTTAGTCAAAGCTAACACATACCCACAAAAAAAGTCAACTCGAGCCCTTCCTTGGTCAAACTTGGTCAACTCGGTCAACTTTGAGAAATTTTCAATATCTTCCCGGGACGGGATGTTACACAAACTTTCTAATGTACATGTTAGGCTCATTATATACAAATTAACAACTAGACAAACACAATATATTCAATATTCTGCATGGGTTCAAACATTTTCATTGAATAATGCACTCACCTTAAAAAATTTGGGTTGAAAAATCACAAATATTTTGTGAAATTGAGCAATAATCCCACCACAATGTAGAAGAGGAGCAAGCAGCAGCAACTTGGGTACTTAGGATTTCTGGAAAAATGTGGGACTTGGGTGCTTAAGGTTTCTGAAGAAATGAGAGAAGATGAGCAAACGGTGGCGACTTGGGTGCTTAGGGTTTCTGAAGATATGAGAGAAGAGGAGCAAGCGGCGGCGACTTGGGTGCTTAGGATTTCTAGAGAAATGGGGGACTTGGGTGCTTAGGGTTTCTGAAGAAATGAGAGAAACTGAGAGATGATGAGGCATGTGATGAAGAAAACACGGAGCAAAAACGACGAGCCAGAGCTAGACCCGACATTTTTACCCAGATAACACGGCGTCGTTTTGATAAAAACGACTGGTCCAGAGCCAAGACCATTGTTTTTTTAAACCGTTGTTACGGGGTAAAAACGATAGGCCATAGCTAGGTTCATCGTTTTTGTTTTTTTGTTTTTAACAAGAATGGGTAAAAACGATGGGCGAGAGATAAGTCTTTCATTTTTACCCAGATAACGATGTTGTTTACCCTTTTTTTTTAACAAGAATGGGTAAAAACGACGGGCCAGAGATACGCCCATCGTTTTTACCCAGATAACGACGCCGTTTCACGTATCATCCACGGGCATTAAAAACGACGGTTCCAAGTCTATACTTTAAATAAACACGATTGTTCTTGTTCCTAAAGCAACTGTCGTTTATACTCTACAAACAGACACGTGACAGAAACGTAGATGCCACGTGTCTTAGGGCTATATAAACGAAGGTTTATAAAGGAACCGGCGTAATTACTTACATTATGGACAACGGTTTTGTTTAGAACGGTTGTTTATTTTTTCTATATATGACATACCGTCGTCTTTATTACCCTCCAAAGTTAATGACCGTCATTTTAATGTATCAGCATCGGTTTTCTTTGATAACCCACGTTTATATAAAAGTAAAGGACATCGTCTATAGCCTATTTCTGTGGTAGTGTAGGTTAAGAAAAATAGTAAAATAATAAAGAAGATGTGTGGAGAAGATGACCTAAAGTGGAAAAAAAATCTCAACAGTGATTAGACCCTTGATAAAGAGAGGAAGATAGCTAAAAATTGTAAAATGAGTGGACAAAGAGAAAGGAAAAAGAGAGAATAAGGAAATAGGGGCACATATCTCAATGAGGCCAAAAAGTCTATTTCTCTTACTTAACATTTTCCTTAAATAAATTCTTTGAACGGGTAGGATGTGAGGATTTTAAACCCTACATCACCAGATTGTGACACATGACATTTGAAAAGATGAGTGGGGATATTTGTGTTGTGGCATGAAACCCACATGAATCTATTATTTCCATTTTCACATGACCTCCCTCACTAGCTAGCCGCTCGGTACAACCTTTGTCTAACTAGGCTTCTGTCTAGATGGGTTTATAATTTCTAAAGAGTTACTAAGGCCCATGGCCTGACCTTGGTAATTTGAGCTTTCTTTTATTTAGAACCTCACACAGTGTGGCTATTTGGGCTCTCTTAGTTCTAAGAGCTCCAAGTTCTTTTAGCCAATCCAAATATCTACAACAACAACAACAATAATAATAAAGATCAAAGTGAGATACCCAATAATATATGGATTAGTAATGAGAATTACCTTTTCATTTTACTAATACTAAGAAAATATTCGAGTAAGCAAATTATCATGTTACCAAACTAAAGAAAAAAAAATTCATCAAGTGTCTCTTTTTTCTTTTAAAATTACTTGTTTTTAAACATGGTTATTTTAAATTTCATTATCATTTTAAATTTTTATTGATAAATGGTTTGTTGTTATTATGTATTGAAAATAAAAAAGAAGAAGACTCCGAACTTGTTTCAAACAAAAGGGATAAGGTCAAAATGTTTTTGCTAACTCAAAATTATTTTTTTCAGGAAAAAAATCAAAGTTGTATTTGTTTTTTTTTACAAAACCTACAAAAAAACAAAGTTAGAAGTAAAAATAAAAAAAAATAAAAAAATTGATATTTTATTATAAATAATTTAATATATCTAACAACATAAAACGCAGACAGCAAATCAGTTGCCCAACAATTGAAATTTGTTTCAATGGATAGATTTGAGATCATAGCAGTCACACTTTCTGCGCATCTATATTAGAAATTATTAAAATCCTGGCCAATTTTCAAACTCAAAAAATTACAAAAGTATACTTTTCCACCAAATAATGAATCACTTAATTTTAAAGTAAACATAAGATGATAGTTGAGATTACAATATGCCATTCCTGCTTGCAGTGATAACATCTAATCTTCCTTTTATAATTAAATTTACCTTCACTTTGACCATTATTTTCTCATAACTAGATCTATTTGTAGATCCGTCTATCACAGTTAGCTCCTCATCTTCATTTTATGACTTGTCTTCTTCTCCACATTCTTAGTTGTTATAGTAGCCAACAATTCTTTTAATTTTAAGGTTTGTATACCATACTTTAGAATGTCTACAAAATGCTTATTTCCTATAGGCATGTGTGGGTAAAATAATTTAAAAAGAAAGGAAGGCTAGGGTTTTTTATATAAACTTTCTTATGCCTCTCTTTTGAGAGGGCTAAGAAAAGATATTAGAGAACTCTCCTTTCATATTTTTCAAGTTTCTTTCTTCAAGAAGTTTACTTGATCGTCGGAGTGCCTTTACCAGTGCCACATTGGTGCCGGTAAAGGTCTCATGACGATATTTTTTATCTTGCAAATCGATAGATTCTGGTGGAGGCGGATGTACAATTGACTGTGATATGGAATTTAGCATCAACAGTTTGGTGTGCCAGTAGAGGAGATTCATGCACTCTCCATTCTCCAATTCTATTATTGAAAACTATATCACATTGACAAAAACTAATTTTTTTTATCACAATTATATACATACTTTACGTCATTTTGCCCCTGCATGTGTGCGACTTGTTTGGTAGTTATGTGTATATCTAATTTGGTTTGTAGATGTTAATGGTTTTACCTATTTGGCCAAAGATTAAAACTTGTTTCGGTTGAAATCATTAATTGTATTTTGTTTTATAGTGGATTTATAATGTGTTTGATGCATTTGATTGATTTAAACTAGTCCAATTGATGGTAAGAAATTGCTTTTTAATTTTAAAATTTGGACCGAATATTCAATATCTTCAAAGTTTGTAATTCTTGCAATAATTGTCCAAATTATCACCAAAAAAGTCCAAAAATTGAACAATGATCAAAACCATTTAAATGGAAACAAAAACGAAGGTCAAAATAGAAAGATTCGATCAAGTCTTGACATGGATCGGCGACCCATTGGGTCATGCAAACCGAGTCATGCGCGACTTGCTTGAGGTAGGTGACGCTAATGTCAACTCTCACTGACGTCTTTTTTTGTTAAAAAAAAAGGTCAAATTTTGAAATTGGTTAGCTCAGCGTAGGGGATTCAAACACAGGCTCTCTTCCTCAAGACAGTGGACTTTTCCATGGAATTGTTTGATCTTTTAGAATCCCTCCTATGCTTTTGGTCATGGACGTTTACACCAAGTTTCATGGACGTCTGTTATACCACGTCTCATGGACGTCGGCTGCGCCAAGTCTACGATGCTACAACTAGGAGTGGGCAAAAATTGGCCGAACCGACCGAACTCGGTCTAGTCCGGTTATATACAAAAGGCCAGTCCGGTTCTATTGAAGGTTAAGTAAAAACCGACCTATCCAGTTCGATGACCAATTTTTAATAATATTTTTGCCTAACCATACTGGTCTATCTCAATACCCCTCATATTTTGACACCTCACCCTCTGAGATTAAATCTCAGCGGTCCATTTTCATTTACCCTTTCCTTCCCCAATCTCACTCAGCCGGCCCTAATTTTCTTCGGCGAAAGTCCATTGGCTTCCAATTTTCTCCACCGATCTCTCTCCCTCCAGTTGCTGCAAAAATACAACTTCAAATCCGCCAGCTTTGACCCATATTTGCTTCTCATCTCCTTCTTATACTCGTCATGAACCATTTCGAACAAAGACCTTTGAAATTCTCGTGTTCGATCTCCACACACATCTCCAAATGAAGGCTGAAATGGCTTCCACTCGTGAAGGTCACTGCACCTCTTCGATCTCCACCCCTTGAGAGCTACAATCTTTTATGCTTCAAACATGAACCTTTTTGCGACGCACTTGGCTGGCCAATTCGACGCCATCAGGGGAGGCTCGGCGACAGTGGAGTAATCTCAATCTCGGAGGGAAGTGGAAGAAACTCAATTTCGGCTAGAAAACTGACATCGACCGACCATTATCAGAGCGGTTTTGCTCTGGTTTTTAAGGATGCTCAGTCGGTGACTGGTTGGTCATTTTACCATAATCAATGTTTATTGGTTCAACAAAAAACTAGCCAGAAAACCAGCCGAAATCGACCGCGCCCACCTCTTGCTACAACACCGACATCTTGATGTTGAATCCCTCCTATCCACCATGGACAAAGCTAAGTTATTCAATCAATTGTGTTATTTAAGCCAATGAAATAGTAGTAAAAAATAAGTGGAAGTAGAGATTTGTGATTTTTGCACAAATAAGAACATCTATTGAGTTTGTGGTTCATATCTTTTGCATTGTTCCTATTTCTTGGTTAATCTTACAAGTGATTTATTTAAAGAGTATTATCTATATGCATGTGAACTTTATTGGTTTTATGAAGTAGGACAATTAACAAACCATGCCTTTACATGGAATGGCATTTGGATTGACTAAAGGTTGGATGAATGTCTGATGATGGAATGGATTAGATTTTGCGTGCTCTACAATTCGTATTTACAAACGAGATAAAGAAAAATAATTTTTACATTCTGATCTTTTAACTTTTGAATTATTTGCATTTTGCTTGGATTTCAATTAAATCTACTTATACATGTATATGTGTATGTACACATGTCTGTATGTACGTACATATACAAGGACCAATTGGAATTTTCCAATACATGTAACCATGCACTAATTTATTTTGCTATGTCATAAATCGGCACATGCGGCCATCCTCGAATTTTTTATATGTTTTATATTATATATATATGTCAACAAAGATCTCAAAGAGATACATGTGAAACAATTTGCTTATGACTATTATCTCAAAGTTATGTGTATATAACCTCTGTTTCTATTGTCAAAGCATAAAAATCAAGGGTGGTTTGGAGCCCTTACGTTGGACAAGGCTTGTTAATCTTATATCATTAAATCGGGAACGATAATCATTAATCCTATAGGAACAAGGAATAAAAAATGCAAGCTCTTTTTTAATATATGATTTTTACTTAATTGAACACATGATCCATATATTAATCATTATCAGTACATTATATATGCGCATATATATTATATATATAATCTTACTATAAAAATATAGTTGTTGGAGAACTTATGGAATCCAACAAATGATTTTTTTTTGACTAAATATTTTTAAATGCTATAAATTTTAAAAATCTACCAAAAAATAAAAAATATAACAAAAAAAATATGAATGAAACATCAAACATACCCGATTGTTATGTTTTGTATAACATTTTTTTTGGTTTTTTTGAACATAAAAAATCCAAAGCCAAATAACTTTTTTTTTAAATTCAAGAAAAAAATAAAAATAAAAATGTCTTTATTGGAGAACTTATGGAGCCCAACATGTAAATTTTATAGCAAATATTTATATATGTGTGTTTTTGAATATAAAACTATTTCATTTACACAATGTTATATTATGCTTATTTCTTTTAAGTAAACTTTTTTAAAAATGTACATCATTCAGTTTGGTTTGCTTAATATTTATTTTTGCTTATCTATCTATATATATATATATCTATACATATATAAGAGTACTAATATGCACGAAGTAGCCTTCAACACAAAAAGCGGCACTGTTAATTAAATGATCAATGTTAAATTGATTTTTGATGGGTTCCATTTATGGGCAAATGGTAAAATATGAGTGTTGGTGTAAAATACAATAATCAGTCGTCTCTTAGTGTGCGAGCGTGCCATTTCGAACATATAACAGTCCAAAAAAAATAAAGTGTGTGCCAATTAAATCAAACTTAATCAAATGATTATATTAATTATTGAGAACAAAATAATTAAAGGGTTACAAATGTCTTTCAGATCAAAGGACTTTTAAATAAAATTTTTAACTAAGAACACTTGACTACTTGAAGTAAATTCCAACGAGAATAAACTAAGTAGTCTATGTTGTAGTCGTGTGTTGAAGCGCGGGGCTCTTTCAAAGTTTAGTGAAGCCTCCATTTATATAGGAGAATGTGGTTCACCAACTCCTTGTGCTTCTAATGTGGAACTCTTGCATTTTTAATTTCAAAGCCATCTATTTATACTTGTACAAATCCAATACATGATCATTTTCAAGCAATGTGGAACAATTGCATTTTAGCCACCTCCAAAAATAATATTTCAATAAATTAAAATATTAATTTGGAAAATTACAAAATATGGTCCAAACATTGTTCCCCTTGCTTTGTAATTTTGTTGAAGCAAATTAAATTGCAAAGCAATATTGATTCCTTTAGCATCCAATCTGACATCTTACATTGCGTCCGTATTTTCTTTTAGATCATGACTTTTACAGGACGACGTTCGTATTCTATCATGTCATCTAAAACTGGGATCCAAATGACAAAGGTAAGACAATGACCGCATTGACCATCACCACATCCATGGTTCCAAATTTAATCGTTGATGACTTTGACAGGACCCATCCCACCAGAGTCCTGCCTGCGTGACCTAATGTTGCCACTAAGCCACAAGCAGTCAATAAAATCCGTTACACTACTATTCCAAAGCCAACAGACTAAAATAATTTCTCTACTGCCGAAAATTTTATTAGAAATTTCGACAGCATTTCGACTGTTTCTAACACTCCCCAAAATGCTAAAAGTCATAACCTGCAGGGAAAAACATTTCTATACAAAATTTATTCTACCAGCACGCCTTTCCCACACAAATAAATCAATATAAATATTCACCGACCAAATCCCAATTATTTCCTTAGAACCAAATCAGCTTTCACACACCCAAACTGCAATTCAGCTAATTTCGACCCACAACACTCTTAGAAATTGTTTAGTATTCACGGAACTCGGTCACACATATATATATATATATATATGTATATATATATTTATACCACAATTCAACTCTCAATCATAACAATTTAATTAATTTAACAATAACCACACACACAACGATACAATATAATTATTTTTTGTAACCATTTTTCATATCAACAATCACAAACAATTCGATACAATCATTCACAACCAAAATCCACATATACAATCAATTCAAGTTTCTAAACAGCCCACAAAACCACATATATGATAAACAACACTCTCAATCACTTTCTTTTACTTCACAAGTACAGCTTTTCAAACAGTCTACCAGCAATTACTTATCTCACAATAATCATATACATACGTATATATTTCACAGAACAGTTCACACGATCAAATCCTCATAAATCAAGCCACACAATGACTAACACCCAAATCTATTGACGCACGTACGTATTTATACCATAGAGCAATTCGCCATCAAAGCAACTTAATTATAAAATATATTTCGTAACCAATACTGCTAACCACGACACCCGATCACATACCCACATTCTATATTGTATTCTGGCATATCATTTCTATCTACAGCAATCACCAAATTATACTTACACACCTACTTATACCACCAATTATCCCAATTTCCATTTAACAGTTATTAATAATACCGCTTAAACTCGGATAATTTCTGATACTCAACTATAATACACAAATTATATATTGAAACGAAGCTCACGGAGAATAGGGTGCAACCGAGAACTTACCTCGTCCAATCGCCGTCGGTGGTGGCCAGAAAATGATCGTAAAGCCGCGGCCAAGCACCCTTTACTCGCTCCGTCCACATGAGCGAGCTTCGCGACAAACGGACACCGAAACCAGCTTCGGGGGGTCCAAAATAGGGGGAAAGGACCGGTTTCGCCGCCGAAAACCGCCGGGATCCTGTGACCAGAAGAGAGTTGGCCCCGCCGGATTCGTCATCGATTCCGACGATTAGTAGCGTTTCACGGCCAGCAACTGGTGGAGAAAGGTGGAGGAGGACCCGGCGAACCTTTCCCGGTCAGTGGGTCGGCCTGACCCCGCCGGAATCTGGCGAATCACGAAGTCGCAGCTGACCGGCTTTTCTCACATTTCTAGCGATCTGGGCGTTAATCCGGCGAGTCCTCGGTGCCAAAAAGAAGAGGGGGTCGGAAGCTTCATTTTTCCAGTTAATTTCTAGCCTGAGTTGGCCGGAAATGGCCATTACCGGCGAATGAAGGCAGCGGCGCAGGTGCACGGGAAGCCGGCCACAGGAGGGGGGGTGCGCGCGTGTCTCCTTCCAGACCCTTCTGGACAATTTAAAATAAAGGCAGGGGCAAAATAGTAATTTTAACCCTGCACAGCAAATTACCAAAATGCCTTCACGTTATTTCAGCCATAACTTCTCGGTCTTAACTCGGAAATGAGCGTACTACTAGTCTACGAACTCGTATCGACTAGCTCTACGTAACGGCACCTTAGTCAGAACCAAAATACGCTCACACAAAAAGTCAACCTTATGTGGGCATCGAGCGCTCTTCTAGCATGGATGTTCGTGGTGAAGACATTGTGCTGCCAAGTGGACCAGTGACGCGTTCTCGAGCTAAGAAGATCAAAGCGGGAATGCTTGGACTTGTGAAGAGAATAATTGATGAAGATCGATTCAAGTATCCACATGATCCAAACACTTTTATGAGGCATAATGATGATTTAAGCATGATGTCCAAGCAAGGAATGAAGGTGGTAATGCTGCTCGGGAGTTGCAAAGACGAAACGACATAATTTTAGCCATTTTTGGATTTCAATGGCAGTTCCGTAATTTAGCTATTTCCAGATTATAATGGCAGTTTTGTAATATTTGATATTTTCGTATTTTATTTAATTAGGGTTAGTTTTCAGCCTTAGGATTACTTTCCTAATTATTTTATGGTCTAGATTGATTCTTAACCTAACCCTAGTCTCTATATAAAGGGGGGTTACTACCTTGTAAGAGACAACTTTGATTATTGATTAAATAGAATCTTTTCTTGTTTTCAACAAGACTTGTGTGTTCCAAGTGAGGATAGTTCTTCTTCTACTTGTTCCATTTGGGAATTGATCTTCTTATCAAAGGTATTTACTTTGTGGCGAATTTCAATTTCATTCTTTGCCTTCTAATTAGTGTTGCTAGATACAATTGTTATCTAGAGGTGCTATAGGGCGGGTTTTTACCTAGGGTTTGTTCCATATCATCTTGTGTGTTGGGATTACAGTTTCTTTAAGCTTGGGGTTCCGCATCACAACCCCGAGCCCTTCCTTGGTCAAACTTGGTCAACTTTGAGAAATTTTCAATATCTTCCCGGGACGGGATGTTACAACTTGCAGGCTGAAGAAACAACTATATCTTTTTCCACCATATTGTTGTACACGGCCTCCAAGCACGACTGAAGTTCAGTACTTTGCCTTCTAATCCATCTCTTTGCAGGTTTCGTCCCTTCTGAAGCTCTAGATAAGGTGCCAAATTTCTTAGATAGAGCTGCGACCTCAAGTCTTCCATCCAGGTCATTGAGATATGACTCCAACTCATTTGTCACGATACCATCATTTTTCTTCTCCAGTGGAGCTGCTATTTCTAACCCACTTTTGGTGATGCGGGCATCATAGAGTCATATTCTAGCATTGGAACAAAAGATGATGACATCATCTTACTTAGTAAACCAGTGATGCGTTCTCGAGTTAAGAAGATCAAAGAGAGAATGCTTGAATTTGGGAAGAGAATTATGGATAAAGATCGATTCAAGTTTCCAAATGACTTGAACACTTTTCCGAGGCCTAATGATCATTTAAGCATGATGTCCAAGAAAGGGATAAAGGTGGTAACGATGCTCGGGAGTTGCGGAGACGAAACGGCGTCATTTAAAAAAAATCTTATAATGGCATTTTCGTAATTTAGCTATTTTCGGATTATAATGGCAGTTTCGTAATT
>QANX01000293.1:200532-221470 GCA_003254975.1 Ochetophila trinervis
GAAAAAAAAAAAAAAAAAAAAAAAACCCTAATCGCGCTACAGGCCCCTGGGGTTGCACCTTGGGTCACACTTGAGCAGCTCTGTCCACAAGGCATTCCTGAAAAAAAAAAAAAAAAAAAATCCGAATTTTGTTTGTTTTTCCTTTTTCTTTTTTTGCTTAGGGTAATATTTGCTTTCCATTACTCTAATTCTTATTTTTGCTTTTCTTTTGATCTAGTTTCTTTCGTTGGTTAGGTTTTGAGATTGTGATAATTGTTTTTCTTGCTTTGATTTGTTGTGTTTAACTCTAAAGTGCAACTTGATTCTGGAGATTGTGAGTGGTAAAAGGCTTGAGTGGTGAGCACATTGAGGGTAAAAGCCAAAATTGTGTGAAACACGAGCGTAGTTACCATTAAAAAGAGTGAAACACGTGAGGGAGAGAAGTAAGGATTTTCTTTTTACTAATCTTGTCTTGTAGAAACTAAGATGTCAAGAAGAAAAGGAAAAGAAACTCATTATGAGGAAGAGCTCGAAAATGAGATGACATCAGACATGAAGCTTTTTTACAAAGCCTTCAAAGGAGAATTTCAGAGGTTGAACAAGAAGATGGATAAGCTAAATGATAAGGTAAGTGAAGTCTTTTTGACCGCCACAAATAACCCAAAGGAAGATGGGTCGCGAACTAGATATATAGAGCCATCAAGTTTCGAAGATGATGAAGTCTCAAATCAGTCCATGAGGAGACGTCCAAGGAGGGAGGAACCAAGAGCTTGGAGACATGAGCATAATGAAAAGAGAGTCAAACTTGCACCTTTATCTCCAATGGAGGTGTATTTTGAACAATTGAAATTATCCAAAAGTTCATATGGGGATTTGGGAAGTGAGACAAATAAAAAAATTGAGTGTAAAGAGGCCAAAAGTGAAAATAATATAAATAAAGGCCCAATGGTGAGTGATTGCACTACTAAGAAAAATAAAGAGGAAATTGCAATAGAAAAAAGTGAGATGAGTGAAAAGAAAAAGAGTTTTAATGCAAAAGAGAGAGAAGTCAATAGTGCAGTTTTAGGCAAGAAAGCAATATTATTAGTGAAGTTTCGAGAAGTTTTGCTTTGTGAAACTATCCTTAACCCCAATTTGCCTAATGTTTTTTTCTCTTTATTGCAGGACTTTGATGTGAAATCAAAATTGCATGGCGTGCCTAAAACTATTAAATATGATAACGATGAGGAATTTTTGAGTCCCTTTGGAAAAGTTTTATGTGATGAAACGTGGAGGATATTCAAACCAGGAGATTGGGATTGGGTATATTTAAGGAAGAAAAGGTTTCCTAACCTTAGGAAATCAAAGTTCGATGCTAGAGGAGATAAACCGTTTCAAGTGCTTGAAAGAGTCAATGACAATGCATACAAAATTGCCCTTCAGGGGGAGTACAATGAGTCCGCTATTTTCAATGTTTATGATATTTTTGCTTTCGATAAGGATTCAGATTCGAAGACGAATCTTTTTGAAGAGGAAAGGAATGATGCGGGCATCATAGAGTCATATTCTAGCATTGGAACAAAAGATGATGACATCATCTTACTTAGTAAACCAGTGATGCGTTCTCGAGTTAAGAAGATCAAAGAGAGAATGCTTGGATTTGGGAAGAGAATTATGGATAAAGATCGATTCAAGTTTCCAAATGACTTGAACACTTTTCCGAGGCCTAATGATCATTTAAGCATGATGTCCAAGCAAGGGATAAAGGTGGTAACGATGCTCGGGAGTTGCGGAGACGAAACGGCGTCATTGAAAAAAAATCTTATAATGGCATTTTCGTAATTTAGCTATTTTCGGATTATAATGGCAGTTTCGTAATTTAGTTATTTTTGGATTATAATGGTAGTTTTGTAATTTTTGCTATTTTCATTTTTAGGGTTAGTTTTCAACCTTAGGATTACTTTCTTAATATTTAATGGTTTAGATTAATTCTTGATCTAACCCTAGTCCTTATATAAAGGGGGATCAATTCTTTTGTAAGAGAGATTTGAGTTTTTAATCAATTAAGAGAATTAATTTTCCTATTGCTCCCAGGAGTGTTCTTGCAAGGTGAGGAATCAATTTCTTCTCCTTGTTGCATTAGGAGTTGAATTATCTTATCAAAGTAGAAATACTTTGTGGCGATTATTCTTCTCTTTCCCTAGCCTTCTAATCCACGTTTTTAGATACAAGTTATCTAAGGGTTTGGTAGGGCGGGTTCTTGTTTCCACTTATTGTTCAATATTTCTTGTGTGTTTGGCGTTTCGGATTCTTTAATCTTAGGGTTCCGCATCATTTGGCATACTAGAGTTGCATTCGCCTCTTTTGAGTCTTGGTAAGCAGCTGATAGCCTGATAGGACTTATATCCTGCATGATACCAAAGATCTACCTCCATAACAGGTGGCTTGAAAGTCTTCGGCTTCTCAATCTTCTGCCAAACCAATCTTGTCATGCGGTCCCTGGAAAAAGTGACATGGATTCTCAGCTCGACTTGATCTCTTTGGCGTCGTCCGTTCCATTTTCCACGTCCATCATGCATCCTTGGACCTAAGCTCTGGAACACTCATTTTTGGCTTTGACTTTACATCGGTGGCTTGGACATGTTCTGGCTTCTTGCAGGATGCCTATCTATTTCCTTATTCTTTGACCTTATGCATGCTGTGGATGCTAAGCTGTTTATTGAGTGATTTAGCTTTTTGGGCCTAATACTCCTCTCTTAGCTTGATGTCCCTCTTCCATGCTCGTATGCCTGATATATGTCTGAAGTCTACCTTAATCCTAGGTCTCGTCAAGTCTGAAATGTTGGCTGAAACCATGTTCGCTTCAGCCGATGGAAAAGGGTTGTTGTCCACTTGCTTTATCTCATTTCCTTTTTCTGGGAACTTTAATGCCCCCTTGTCAATCATCGCCTGGATAACATTCTTGAAGACCACACGGTTGACAGTCTGATGTGACCACATGCCATGCCATTTGCAGTATGACTTCTTCTTCATCTATTTAGCAGTTGGCAGGATATGGCTGTTAAGTAATTTAATTACCTTGTCAATTAGCAGGTGGTCAAAAATCTAATCAGCTTTAGAGATGTCAAAATTGTAAACCTTTTCCGGTTCAGCCCAACTCTTTCTCATGCCCATCACCAGCTGTAGAACTTTCTGGCTCCTTGTCGGCCTAGCAAGAGCTTTGCATATGTATGGATGAGTGGCTACTACCTCTGCCACGTCCACTTCAACTGTTCCATCTACATTTTTCTGGTCATCAGCCTCCACAAAGTGAATTTCAGTATTTGGATCCTTATAGTATGACCCTTTGGACAAGTTCTTCCTCTAGTACTCCTCCCTCAAGATGCCTTCATACCGAGTGGCTTGAGAGACCAACTCGAACAAGTCATGGAAGTTTGTCCCCTCAAACTTCTTTCGGAGTTTGTAACTTAGTCCGCCTTCTGCTAATTTGACGAACTCCATTTCCGGTATGTCTAAGTGACATATGATCCTCCCTTTTCCGAATTGAGTTATGAACATCTACACCGACTCAATTTCCATCTTTCGTAGACGTGATAAGTAAGCCATGGATATCTCTGGCATAATCCTGTAGAACTGCTCGTATAACTTCTGCTCCAATTCTTGCCAGTTATGGATCGAGTTTGGCCGCAAATTAATGTACCAAGTGAAAGCTGGACTTGTCATAGAATTAGCAAACAGTCGCAGCTTTAGAAAATCATTAGTCGCTGCTTCTCCACACTGGATGGTGAAACGGCCTATGTGTTCCATGGTAGATTGTCTCTCTTCGCCAGAAAATAGAGTGAATTCAGGAAACCTGAATCTTCTAGAAAATTCAATTTGGTCAACAACATCAGGGTAAATCGTCCTATAAAATGGGAGTCTAGTTCTTCTGAATGCAAGGCTCATCTTCTCTTGGATGATGGTCTCGACGGCCTCCCGATCTATGCCTTGGCCGTGGTTCATCTAGTTTGGTCCATTTCTCTGCGTTGGGCGTGGAAGTCTGCTTGATAAGCGTGAGCATCATAGTGTCCATTCCTATAGTTCTGTCCAAAGTGCTCTGCACCCCCCTCGCGCCATGAATATGTATTTAAGTCGGCAATTGCCATATGTCTTGACATGCGCTCTCCCTCCATGTACGTTGGGTACAGCTTGGAAAGCTTGTGCCATCTGTTCTTCCCGACCATCTCTCACATTCTGGCCTAAATTGTCAGCATGCTCCCCGGCAGGAACATTGTTCCTAGCCAGTGGAGGAATCTAAGGTTGGACTTGTCGTTCAGGCATAACCCTTACATCGTTTCCATTAGACTCGACCTGAAAGACCGATGCCTCAGTCCTTGGCATGTTGCTATTGGGTATGGCCTGGTAGGCCTGCACCTGTTGTTCCTCCTGGTCATTAGTCAGCCTTGCGCCATTCGCCACAGCTTGGGTTGTTTGCACCTACTGGCGTAGCAATTTCATGATTCCTTGCAACATTTGCTGCTTGGTCTTTTGGAATGTTTCCATCTTCCGGTGATTCTCCATATGCTCTTGGGATAGTTCACAGATCGAATCCTGAGTAGACATCTCTGTCGTGTTTGAAGTCTTGCCAACTTCCCTTTCATTTTCATCTTCATCCGACACTTTTCGGCTATTAATGCAACCGTGGGTTTCGGATTCTTGGTTCTTTGAACAAGTTTGCACCATTTTCTCAGTCGAAAAATAAAAAGTCCCGCCGGCGTGCCAAAAGATATGGTGGTGTAAAACACAACTGTAACATCCTAAAACTTAAGTAGTGTTTAGCAAAGTAATTAGAGTTGATTTTATTCAATAATAGAATTAATAACACTAATGGTAGTATAAGGAAAATATTTATTAGTGAAATAATTGTTAGTTTTAAAATTTGATCTAAGAGAAAAAAAAAACTTTTAGTTAAAATTTGTGGATTAGTGTCTTTAATTAGAGTTAGTGTATAAAGAAAAATAAAAATGAAAATGAAAGTAAAAATAACAATGAGAAAATAAAATAAAATAAAATGAGCAAATGATTGTTTTCCCCTTGAAGTTAAATAGTTAGGTGTTATTGAGTGAAGGGCAAAATTGGAATAATGGGGCAAAAATTAGAATTAGGCAAACACCAAGCATTCCACCATTGTTGAGCGCCGGCCACCATTTTTTAGAGGATAAAATTTTGTATATCCTCAACATCTTCCAAATCAAGCTTCGAAATAGGTTACCCATAAGTTTTAGAGCCTTTTAAACACTTTGGTGATGTTTTATTTTAATAAAAAACCACTCTCAGTGTGAGTTTTGGAGTGTTGACCGAAAATCTTTTTCACCAGAAATTGAGAGATTCCGGCCACCTCTCGCCGGAATCTTTATACCAAAAGCTTCCCCTCTCACTCCTTTACAAAAACCAAGTGTTGGAATTAAGGATTAGTGAGCTAGGTTAGAGATTTGACAAAAAGGACACCAAGGGAATTTTTGGATTTATGGAGAAATTGTGAAATTTTGGCTCCAATTGAAGGTAATCAAGTTTCCTATGTTTATTTACATTGTATAATGATAAGCCCTTGTAGTTTAGAGTTGGAAAATGGAAAATTAGTGAAATTTGTGAACTTTTGAATAAGTTTTGATGAAATTATGGTGATTGATTATGAGTTGTGATTGGAGTTAATATAATAAATTTTAATTAAAAGATTTAGAGGTATTGTGAAGGTTAATTATGTATTTGGTTGAGAATTAGTAAGTTTAGTTGGAAAATTTAAGTGTATGAGGATAAAAAAAAATATGTTGGAAATTATTTATGATGTATGTTAAGAATAAAAATTTAGGTATTAACCTTTAAAAATCATTTGGGAAAAATATAGTTAATAAAATTAGGAGAAAATTACATAAGTGTGAATAGAGGTAATAAAAAGGGGTTTTACTTTACATTACTGTAATAAAACATGTTGTAATATTATTTTATGCTATTACTAAAGGAATGATCTACTCCGGACGAACAACAAGGAGCATCCAATTGAGAATAGGCATCAACGCGGCGTTTTTGTGAGTGAGAACATATATATATATAAATATATATATATGTAAATGCATGAATATATACATATATTTTATGGTTTGGTAATATATTCGAAGTTTATATGATTAAGAAATATATTTTTGTGATTAAATAAGTTTTACAAGTATATATATATAGATTGATATATATATATTGCCTTGTTATTTTCTTTGGAATAAATACATACATATTTATACATGTATTTAAAAGAATACTTTAATTATGAATTTAAAGTAAATTTTTATCAATGTGATCATTTTTGTGTGAACTCATAAATGCATAATATCTATGTTTGGTGACTACTTGGGCGATGAGTAAGCCATCAAGTAGGGGATTTAACAAGGCTGATGACTACTTGGGCGATGATTATGCCACCAAGGGATGTTGACATTGGATATGGTTGGTGACTACTTGAGCGATGGGATATGCCTCCAAGTAAGGAGGTTATTTACTTGGGCGATGGTTTATGCCACCAGATTATTTATGCTTGTGCGATGGTTTATGCCGCCAAGCTGAGATTATGAATTGTATACATGTGTGTGAATATATGAAGGGACAATAATTTTCACAGAAAATGTTATTACCCGCTCGGTATGATGATTTGTTCACATATATGTCTGTGACTTTTCACTGGGGATTTAATGGTTAGCTTACCCGCCCGGTATATATATGATGGGTTCATATATATGTGTTCTGTGGCTTTTCACTGGAATGTCCCTCATATATTGTATTTCATTGATGTGTGTGTGTTGTTTTATATTTCAAGATATTTTGACATAATTGAAATATATTAATTATGATATTTATATATATAGATATATAAATATTTGAAAATTTGGAAATTTGGAAGATAAACTACTTTCAAAAGAGATTGCATATAAAAACAAATTTATATATATATATATGTTATGTATGGAAGAAAATATTATTTTTCCAATTTAGTTTCTACTCACTGAGTATGCAAATACTCACCACTCCTTTAACTTCTAAAAATATTTCAGGTAGTTCTTGGATTTTTAGCCTTGCTACTGTTATTAGTAAGCACCGGAACAATGAGTTAGAGGTAGTAGTAGTGAAATTAGATTGTACTAGTTTACAGGCTAGTTGTGTATTAAATGGTAGTATGATAGAAATATTTTTTATTTATTTACAGTTTCGTTATTGTATAGGAGATTGTGTATATCGATGTATTACTGCAAGATTTCTTGAATTATGGTAGAGTTTGGTGAACTGGTGTGTTGTGGAATTATTTTCTGAACTTACAGGTACATGTAATTAATTTGGGAAATATTACAAATACAGACCAAACTCTGCCGAAATTTCTATTAAATTTTCTGGCATCTAGGAGTTTGAGATGTGGAATTATGGTGGTTGTTGACTGCTTAGGGACTTAATCATCGTGATTAAGTCCTGCAGGCTGGACTTGGGTAGAGCAGGTCCTCTCAACAACAATCAGTCGTCTGCTAATGCGTGAGCATGCCACTTTGAACTTATAACAATCCAAAGAAAATAAAGTGTGTGCCAATTAAATTAAACTTAATCAAACGATTATATTAATTATTGAGAACAAAATAATTAAATGGTTACAAATGCTTTTTAGATCAAATGACTTTTAAATAAATTTTTTAACTAAGAACACTTGACTATTCGAAGTAAATTCTAACAAGAATAAACTAAATAGTCTATGTTGTAGTTATATGTTGATGCGCGGGGCTCTTTCAAAGTTTGGTGAAGCCTCTATTTATATAGGAGAATGTAGCTCACAGACGACTTGCGCTTCCGATGTGGGACTCTTGCATTTTTAATTTCAAAGCCACCTATATATACTTGTACAAATCCAATACATTACCATTTCCAAGCAATGTGGGAGAATTGCATTTTAGCCACGTCCAAAAATAATATTTCAATAAATTAAAATATTAATTTGGAAAATTACAAAATATGGTCCAAACAATTAGTTTTTCAATGTTTTTCTTTTTATTTTTTATTATTATGTATAATTTCTTTTTTTGTAAATAGATGTAAATCGAAATTGTATAAAAATGTTGTCTCTTTGATGGGTTAACTCAGATGCCATGTGAGCACATGCTACAATAGTATCACCACCTTCATCTTTGCTCTTTCTTTCCATATGGGACACAGGTGAATTTGATGTTTTAATATTGGAAAAAAATTATAAACTTTTTTTTGGATTTCTCACTTTTTTTTTTTAAATTATAACCTTGTTCAATAAGCTAAATAATATATTGTGATTTTTTTTATGGCGGTAGTAAAATTTCATAGGTAAAATTTCTGTAATATCATCTTAGCTATTATTATATGTGTTAATAACTCAGTTTTTTTTGTCATTAGCTTATTACATAAATTTTACAAAGTTATTAAAAGGGTTACAGAAATTAAAGAATTATTAATAGATTTTATTTTTTAAAAAAAGTTCATGTATTAAAACATGAAACTTAGCAAAAGTTTAGAAGCTAGATGAGAATGATCCACGCGATGTTCCCAACAATCAAATGTGGAAAAAAAGAGGAGGGAAGATGAAGGTTATGTTGCTGCACTCACATGGCAGCTAGATTAAGCATTGGAGAACACGAACAATATTTTCTTTTTTTTATGCGTTTTAGTTATACATCTATTTACAAAAGGAAATTTATTGCATATTAAAAAAATCCATTTGAAAAACATACATTTTGCCATTTGCACAAAAAATAGGACCCACAAACAATCAATTTAACGTCAATTCTTTCAAATTGACAGTGCTGTTTTTTTTTTTCTCAAAAAAAGACCTATATGTAGTGGAGTTATAGGCTCAAGAGATATTTAGCAAGTTGATCGACCTAAATGTCTTTTTAACCTGATAGGAGTCCTCGATGGAAATTCGTGCCGCTAAAACCTCCATTCTCTTTGTGCGGTAGCAACGGAGAGGAGCACCTGAGTCCAAATGGGACTAGTAAGACTGGAATCACAACTTTTATACTCGCATGTATGACAGTTCACATGTATTAGCACTCCCCTATTGTTTGGACCATATACTTAGATATTCTAAATTAATATTTTTATTTATTAAAAATATTTTTTTTTGAATTTAAGTGAATTTATACTTGTCCCACATTGTTTAAAGATGAAAAGGGTTGAAAGTTGTACAAGTATAAATATAAGATTTGGATATTGAAAATGAAAAAGTCCCACATCGAAAGCAGAAGGGTTTGGTGAGACACGTCTTCTTATATAAATTGGAGTTTCACCACCTTTGAAAAGGCTCGCGCATCAACACACAACTACAACATAGACTACTTAGTTTATTCTCGTTAAAATTTACTTCGAGTAGTCAAGTGTTCTTAGTTGTTCTTAGTTTAAAATTTTAATTAAAAATCCTTTGATCTAAAAGGCATTTGTACCCCTTTAATTATTTTATTGTTAGTAATTAATATAATCGATTGATTTAAGTCTGATATTAATTGGTGCACACTTTATTTTTCTTTGGACTGTTATAGGTTTGAAGTGGCACGCTCGCACACTTGAGACAACTAATTGTTATGTTTTACACCAACATATCTTTTGGCACGCCCAGTGGGACAACTTTTTTGGAATTAGGAACTCGACATCCACGACGGCGTTAGCAGGACCCAACAGAGATGTCCACCAAGGATTCGATCCGTGAACTATCCCAAGAACTGAGAGAGAATTCCCAGAAGATGGAAGCATACCAGGAGACCCAGTAGTAAAGATTGCAAGGAATCTTGGAATTGCTACGCCAACAGGTGCAGACAACCCAAGCTGCGTCGAATGGCACAAGGCCGACTTACGGCCAGGAGGAGCAACAGGTGCAGGCCTTTAAGGCCGTGCCCAATGGCAATACGCTAAGAACTGAGGCATCGGCCTTTCAGGCTGGGTCCAGTTGAAATGATGTAAGGGTTATGCCTGAACGACAAGTCCAACCTTATATTCCTCCACCGGCAAAGAACAATGTTCTTGCCGGGGGGGGGCATGCTGACAACTTAGGCCAAAACGTGAGGGATGGTCAGGAAGAACAAACGACACAAGATTTCCAGGCTGTACCCAACGTACATGGAGGGAGAGCGGATGTCCAGATGTACCCCGACCTTCCAGCTTGGAACCAGATTCATGGCGGGGGGCATGCGAAGCATTTTGGACAGAACTATAGGAATGGACACTATGATGCCTACGCCTATCAAGCAGACTTTCATGCCTCGGCACGGAGGAATGGACCAAACTTGATGAACCACGGGCAAGGCATGGATCGGGAAGCCGTCAAGACCATTATCCAAGAGATGATGGGTCCTGCGTTCAGACGGATCAGACGTCCATCTTATAGGAGGCCATACCTCGATGCTTTAGACCGGATCGAATTTCCTAGGGGATTCAGGTTCACCCTATTTTCTGGCAAAGAGAAACAATCCATCGTGGAGCACATAGGCCGCTTTACCATACAGTGTGGAGAAGCAACAGTTAATGATTTCCTTAAGTTGCTATTGTTTGCTAATTCTTTGACAGGTCCAGCTTTCACTTGGTACATCAATCTGCAGCCAAACTCAATCCACAGTTGGCAAGAATTGGAGCAGAAGTTCCACGAGTAGTTATACAGGATTGAGCCAGAGATTTCCATGGCGGACTTATCACGCTTGCGACAGATGGATGGGGAGTCGGTGTAGTTATTCATAACCCGGTTCAAGAAGGTGAGGATTAGATGTCACTTGGACATACCAGAGTTTGTCAAGCTAGCACAGGGTGGACTAAGCTACAAACTTCGAAAGAAGTTTGAAGGGATGGAGTTCCATGACTTGTTCGAGTTGGTCTCTCGGGCCACTCGATATGAAGGCATTTTAAAGGAAGAGGACCAGAGGAAGAACTCGTCCAGAGGATCATACTACAATGACCCAAATACTGAAATTCACGTCATGGAAGTTGACGACCAAGAAAGTGTCGAAGGAGCAGCTGAAATTAACGCAGCAGAAGTGGTGACCACCCATCCGTACATTTGTAAAGCTTTGGCTATATCGGAAAAGAACCAGAGAGCTTCTCCACTAGTCATGGACATGAATAAGAGTCGGGTCGAACTAGAGAACGTCTACAATTTCGACATCTCCAAAGCTGATCAGATTTTTGACTACCTGCTGGCCAACAAGGTAATTAAATTACCTGATGGCCATAGCCTGCCAACAGCTGAAGAGATGAAGAAGAAGCTATACTGCAAATGGCATGGTACGTGGTCGCATCAGACTATCAACTGCGTGGTCTTCAGGAATACTATCCAGACGATGATCGAAAAGGGAACATTGAAGTTCCCAGATAAAGGGAAAGAAATAATGGAGGTGGATAGTAATCATTTTCTGTTGCCCGAAGCGAACATGGTTTTTACCAACATTTCAGACTTGACAAAACCCAGAGTTAGGGTGGACCTATGACAAATGTCATCTAGAGGAATTTGGAATAGAGATTTCAAGCTTAGAGGGGAGTATTCGGCCGAAAAGGCCAAATCTCTTTCTAAGGTGCTTTGTACTCGGTGCAAGCATGAGGTTGAGGACAAAGGAAGCATCTGGCCAGGAATCAGAAACTCGACATGACAAAACCACCAATGGAAAGTCACAACCATAACTTTGTTTTTCAACGTCTGAGACCGTAGTTACAGAAAGGACCAGGGAAGCTGAACAATCGACACCATGAGGGGCAAGGTGAGCAAAACTTCAAGTCATTTTTTCCAGAAACTATTCGACATATTGGTTTCTCAGAAGATTGAGGAGCCAAAGACTGTTAAGCCACATGCTATGGAGGTAGATCGTTGGTATTGTGCAGGATATAAGCCCTATCATCTGCTTAACAAAATCTAGAAAAGGTGGATGCAGTGCCAGTATACTGAAATTTAGATAGCAGGTCGACCAGATAAGCAAAATGATGGTACATTGCAAAAAGAGTTGGGTTCATCTCTCAACGACCTAGATAGAAGACTCGAGATCGCAACTTTATCCAAGAAAGTTGGCATTTTATCTAGAGCTCCAGAAAAGAAAAAACCCGCAAAGAGATGGATCAGAAAGTAAAGTGCAGAACTCCAATCATGCTTAAAGAACATGGACAATAATTCGGTGAAAAAAGACATGGTTGCTTTTTCAGCCATCAAGTAATCAACTATCAAGTTGGAACCATGGATGAAGTGATGGTCAACGTAGTTGTCGCCTTGCCTTTGTCATATGAATCCTAGTTTCAGTTGGCATGATAGAATCAGAATGTCATCCAACGGATGCAGATCGGATGTCAAATCAAACGCTGGAGGATATGATACTGGGGGGCAATGCCCTGCAAAAGTAACATCAACAAGTTAGAAAAGATTATGCCAAAAAAACTACACAGCCATTTGATGCAATTTTAGCCAGCTGTGTCAAGAGAACTCGGCTAAACGCTAAAGTCCACGACCAATATGTCCAATCCCATGTAATATGTGAATATAACAAAAAATAAGTAGGTCAAAAGACCGTTTACCCATTAACTGTCAAATGATTTGCCATGTCCGGGTGATCCGATACAAAGTTGAATTCACTGCCTTTAAAATCGGCTGGACGCGGTTGAATCGTGACCACAATGTAAGAAGCCGGAGTAGGCAAAGAAAAAAACATATTTGTCATCAACAAATAAGTTGTCGGGACAGTCCACGTTGGTCCAAGCCCATCTGCATGTCTGTCTGCGTTCGTCCGAGTCAGGCCCGTACACGTCGAGCCGAGTCCAGTTGCATGTTTGTGTCTGTCCATTCGCATCGGTCTGAGCCCAGCTGCATGTCTGTCTGTGTTCCTCTGAGTCAGGCCCATACACGTCGAGCCGAGTCCAGCTGCATGTCTGCATGTGTGTCCGTGTCTGTCCGATGTCCAGTTGCATCTGTCTGCGTATAGACAAGTCCAGCTGCATGTCCCTCTGCATCAAGCCGAGTCCAGCTGCATCTGTCTGCTCCAACTGCATCTGTCTGCGTCAGTCCGAGTGATGTGGGCATAGAGCGCTCTTCTATCATGGATGTTCGTGGTGAAGACATTGTGCTGCCTAGTGGACCAGTGATGCGTTCTTGAGCTAAGAAGATCAAAGCGGGAATGCTTGGACTTATGAAGAGAATACTTGATGAAGATCGATTCAAGTATCCAAATGATCCAAACACTTTTATGAGGCCTAATGATGATTTAAGCATGATATCCAAGCAAGGAATGAAGGTGGGAATGCTGCTCGGGAGTTGCAGAGACGAAACAACGTCATTTTAAAAACAAGCATTTTATAATGGCAGTTTCGTAATTTTTACTATTTTTGGATTATAATGGCAGTTTCGTAATTATTGCATTTCCGGATTATAATGGCAGTTTTGTATTTATTTCTATTTTGGGATTATTTTTATTTAGGGTTAGTTTTAAGCCTTAGGATTACTTTCTTAATTATTTTATGGTCTAGATTGATTCTTAACCTAACCCTAATCTCTATATAAAGGGGAGGTTACTAGCTTGTAAAAAAACTTTGATTATTGATTATTGAGAATCTACTCTTGTTTTCAACAAGAATTGTGTGTTCCAAGTGAGGATAGTTCTTCTTCTACTTGTTGCATTGGGAATTGATCTTCTTATCAAAGGTATTTACTTTGTGGCGAATTTCAATTTCATTTTTTGCCTTCTAATTAGTGTTACTAGATACAATTGTTATCTAAAGGTGCTATAGGGCAGATTTTTACCTAGGGTTTGTTCCATATCATCTTGTGTGTTGGGATTATAGTTTTTTTAAGCTTGGGGTTTCGCATCATTTGGTATCAAAGCAAGGCCAAGATAAATTTTTATTTATCTTGTTCTTTGTTTTTCTTTTTAGAGACTTTGATTAGCTTTTTATTTTCTCGGTTTTTTTGTTTTGTTTTGTTTTGTTCTTGAGTTCTTCGTATTCCTCATTCTTCTTGGTGTTTTAGTACCAAAAAAAAATTGCCAAAAACAAAATCGTACCAAAAAAGAAAAAAAAATTTGAAAGTTGAAATATTGAGATTGGATGCTTGAATATTAGGAAAGTTACTTATTCCTAATTGATTTCTGATTTTTATTTTTATTATTCCATATTTCCTACTTTCCTAATTTATTTGTTTCTTATTCTCATAGTTTCTTATTTTCTTACTTTCCTATTCTAATTTTTTTTTGTTTCCAATTCTCATAGTTTGTTATTTTCATACTTTCCTATTCTAAATTTGTTCAGTTTTCTATTCTCATTGTGTTGATTTCATAAAGTAATTATTATTTGTTTCATTACTTTTTTGTCCTTTTCTTTTGTGGCAATTTTTCTCTAGAATTGAACTTGCTTTAATTGTTAGGTTTTAATTTTGAAATTTGCTATTTTAGTTTTATATTTTTGTTTAAGATAATTGGTTCTGAAGTGTAACTTGGTGAACAAGACTTGAGTGGTAAAAGGCTTGAGTGGTGAGCATAAAGAAGGTAAAAGCCAAATTTGTGTGAAACACGAGGGTTTACCATTGTGGAGTTAAACACGTAAGGGAGTGTGTAAGAATGTCTAAAAGAGACGGAAAGGGAGTTTCTACTTCGGAAGAAGAGCAAGTGGCAACACCAGATCCAAAGCTCTTATGACAATCTTTGGAGGGTGAGTATGGAAGGATGGAACAGAGATTGACTTGTAGGATGGAAGAAGCATCTAAAACTAGGATGGATGAGATGATGGAGCGAATGAGGGAGATGGCCATGTCCATGTCGAATAATACTAGAAGGGAAGGAACACAACCTAGGAGACAATAAGTAAATGTTTAAGATGAAGAAAAGTATGAAGTCCAAACCGTAAGGAGAAGACCTAGGAGAGAGAAGCCAAGAGGAGGAACGGATGACAACCTATGTTCCATTAAGATGTATATTTTGCCATTCAAGGGAAGAAGTAATGCCGAGGCATACTTGGAATGGGAAAAGAATGTAGAGTTAATATTTTATTGTCACAATTACTCTGAGGAGAAGAAGGTTAAACTAGCCGTAGTGGAGTTCACCGACTATGCTCTAGTTTGGTGGGAGCAACTTATACAGTCAAGGATGAGGTATATAGAAGATCCGATCTCAACTTGGGACGAGATGAAGAGAATTATGAGGAAGATGTTTGTACCATCCTATTTCTATAGAGAGCTTCATCAAATGTTGCAGAAACTCACACAAGGGTCTAGGTCCGTAGAAGAATATTACAAAGAGATGATGATGATTATGATAAGGGCCAACATTGATGAGGATAGAAAAGCTACAATGGCAAGATTTCTAAGTGGGATGAACAAATATATTGCCAAGGTGGTTGTTCTACATCCATATGTAGAAATGGAAGAAATGGTCAACATGGCTATTAAAGTGGAAAAGCAAATGAGAAGTGAAGGGTCATCAAAAGGGTTTTCAAGCTCCAATTCGAAGTGGGTTTCCAACTCGAAGTTGAACAAGTATGACGACAAGAAGAGAGAGAAGAACTTGGAGACCAAAGAGAAAATTGGAGATGCATCCAAGTTCAAGGATAAGAGTGCCAACCCAACAAGTGGTACTCCCAATCCTAATACTTCTAGTACTTCTAGACATAGGAAAATAAAATGTTTTAAATGTCAAGGGTTTGGGCATATTGCTTCCGAATGTCCAAATAGGAAAACTATGTTGATGAGGGGTAATGAAGTAATGTCGGAGTCTGAGTCCGATGAGGAAAGGCCACCATTAGAGTATGCTTCTAGTGAGGAGGAGGATGTAGAGTATCCCGTGGTTGGAGAGTCCCTAGTAATTTAGAGGGTTTTAAATTTGAAGGTGAAGGAAGAGGGACTAGAATAAAGGGAGAATATTTTTCACACTAAATGTTTTGTGTATGGTAAAACATGTAGTTTAATCATTGATGGGGGTAGTTGTGCTAATGTTGCTAGTACTACTTTGGTTGAGAAGATGATACTAGTATGTGAAAAACACCCTAACCATTATAAGTTATAATGGTTGAATGATATTGGGAAGATTAAGGTAAATAAGACAGTGAGAGTTGCCTTTTCTATTGGAAAGTATAGTGATGAGGTTTTGTGTGATGTAGTACCTATGCAAGCGGAGCATATTTTGTTGGATAGACCATGAAAATCCGATAAGAGGACTATCCATGAATGTTTTAAGAATATATATTTTTTTAAACACAAAGGAAATAAAGTCACACTTGCACCTTTATCTCCAAAGGAGGTGTATATTGAACAATTGAAACTATCCAAAGCTTTCCATGGGAATTTAGGAAGTGAGTCAAATAAAAGAATTGACTGTAAAGATGCCAAAAAATGAAAATAATAAAAATAAATGCCCAACGGTGAGTGATTGCACTAGTAAGAAAAATAAAGAGAAAAGTGCAAAAGAGAAAAATGAGAAAAGTGAAAAGAAATTTTTTTTTTATGTATAGATAGAGATGTAAAAGGATCATGCTTATGTAAGAGAACACTAATTCTTGTGAGGTTTAGGGAATTTTATTTTTCTGAAGCTAACCTTAACCTAAATTTTCCTACTGTTTTTGTTTCTTTCTTCAAGGAATTCCCAGAGGAAATGCCCAATGGATTACAACCAAAAAGGGGCATTAAGTAAGTGATATTCGAACAAGGTGATTGAGTTTGGGTACATTGGATGAAGGAAATGTTTCATAACAAAAAGAAGTTTAAGTTGGATGCTAGAGGCAATTGACAATTTCAAGTGCACAAAAAGATCAATGACATTGCATACAAGATTGATCTTCCAGGTGAGTATTATGTGTCTGCGACATTTAATGTTTTTGATCTTTCTCTTTTTGATATAGATGCAGATTCGATGACGAATCTTTTTGAGGAGGAAGAGAATGATGCGGGCATCATAGAGCCATATCCTAGCATTGATGCAAAAGAGAATGACATCATCTTGCCAAGTGGACCAATGACGCATTCTCGAGCTAAGAAGATCAAAGTAGAAATGCTTGGACTTGTGGAGAGAATAATTGATGAAGATCGATTCAAGTTTCTAAATGATCCAAGCCTTTTTTTTGAAGTCTAATGATGATTTAAGCATGATATCCAAGCAAGGAATGAATGTGGTAATGCTACTCGGGAGTTGCAGAGATGAAACGACGTAGTTTTAAGAACAATCATTTTATAATGGCAGTTTCGTAATTTTTACTATTTTTGGATTATAATGGCAGTTTTGTAATTATTGTTATTTTCAGATTATATTTATTTAGGGTTAAATTTCAGCGTTAGGATTAATTTCCTAATTATTTTATGGTCTAGATTGATTCTTAACCTAACCCTAATCTCTATATAAAAGGGGGGTTACTAGCTTGTAAAATGACAACTAGTTATAAGAGCCAAAATAAGACCTACTCCTTTAGCATTTTTTATTTTTCAAAAGCAAGTGATGTACTACTTTCAAATCAAATTCTTATAAAATCAACCCCTATAAATCAAAAACAACAAAAAGAACAGATTTTGAACACAGATCCGTCTCCTCTTAATCGCACTGTCTGTCTACTACAAAATCCCATATCAGATCCATATTCACAAAACCCAGATACGTACATTAAGACATGCATATATAGAAAAACATAGCAAAACAAAATGGATGTGGGATCTAATCATAAGAGAGTAAATGAGAAGGCAATTGTTCTTGAAGAATTGAAAACTAGTGAGATACTGACTCAGTCTTTGTTGCTTTTCCTCAGCTCCAATGCCGCCACAACCTATCGACCACTTAAACACTCAATTTTTCAAGCATCTCAGATGAATTAGCATGTAATGTGAAATAAATCATGCATAATAGATTTCATTAAGAAAGAAAAGAAAAAGCAATGCTCTTAAAAACAGAATAATCATCCCAAAATTATTGAATCGAAATAGGAAAAATTGGGAAATAACACCAGAGTTAGAGATTAAGAGTAGAAGAGTTGTCAGGCTGAGTTTCCTCACGACCCAGAGGGTTAGAATAAGGCAAGCGCGGATGCTAGCTTGGAATCGTAGGGTAAAGAGTTTGGAGCTAGGGCTTCACCATTCTCCATGGATGACTTTTACTTTCCAAAAAGACATCGACTTTGATGGGATCGCGACTGCATGGAGTGCTTTATTTTTTTTCATTTCCTGCACTCAGAATTCGTGATGGAGAAATAATTCAAGAGAGACAAAGAGTATATGGTTTAGAGCCTAGATGAGGACAAGTGTAAGAAATAAAGCCAATGGAGATTGCAATTATATTAGGGAAATTAGCTATTGGAGGAAGAGATTCGATTGCAATTTCAGCAGAAAAAAAAAGATTCGATTGCAATTATATTAGGGAAATTAGCCGTTGGAGCCTGGAGAAAGAAATTCCAATTGAATTATGTTGAGGAAATTACCCGTCGGAGTAAATGATTTCATTTAAATTATATTGTGGGATTTTTTTCTCCACTCCAATGAGAAAATAGATGCCTCCAGGAATGATTGCATACTGTATTGGAATGAATTTAAGGACTTGGATGTATGCCCAACATGTAATACACTGCGTTATGAATCATTGTCGGGGAATGATATCGATGTCTATCTTTAGCCACTAGTTCAAGAATTGAAAATACTTTGGGATGAGGGCGTGCAAACATTTGACGCAGCAACTAATGAACTATTTCAAATGCATGCCGCTCTGTTGTGGACTACTAACGATTTCCTTGCTTATGGAAATCTATTGGGCTGGTCTACAAAAGGGAAACAAGCGTGTCCTATATATAATGTTGATGCCTATTTCCTCTGCTTGAAACATGGCCACAAACTTGCTTACGTTGGACATCGACGTTTCTTACCGGCTGGCCATCAGTTATGGAACAACCAATGTTATAGTTGTAGGGAGTTTTGAGCACCTCCTAAAGCTTTGACTGAGGATGAAATTTGGGCTCAGCTTCAAAACGTTAGCCAACCAACCTGATGTGGAACCCCAAGCTTAAAGAAACTGTAATCCCAACACACAAGATGATATGGAACAAACCCTAGGTAAAAACCCGCCCTATAGCACCTCTAGATAACAATCGTATCTAGCAACACTAATTAGAAGGCAAAGAATGAAATTGAAATTTGCCACAAAGTAAATACCTTTGATAAGAAGATCAATTCCCAAATGTAACAAGTAGAAGAAGAACTATCCTCACTTGGAACACACAAGTCTTGTTGAAAACAAGAATAGATTCTATATAATCAATAATCAAAGTTGTTTTAACAAGCTAGTAACCTCCCCTTTATATAGATATTAGGGTTAGGTTAAGAATCAATCTAGACCATAAAATAATTAGGAAAGTAATCCTAAGGCTAAAAACTAACCCTAAATAAATATAATCCGAAAATAGAAATAATTACAAAACTGCCATTATAATCCGAAAATAGCTAAATTACGAAACTGCCATTGTAATCCGAAAATAGCTAAAATTTCGTCGTTTCGTCTTTGCAACTCTCAAGCAGCATTACCACCTTCATTCCTTGCTTGGACATCATGCTTAAAACATCATCTTTTGCTTCAATGGTAGAATATGGCACTATGATGCCCGTATCATTCCCTTCCTCTTCAAAAAGATTCGTCCTCTAATCTGAATCCATATCGAAAGGAAAAATATCAGAAACATTAAAAATAGTGGACTCATTGTACTCACCCTGAAGGGCGATTTTGTATGCATTGTCCTTTACTCTTTCAAGCACTTGAAAGGGTCCATTGCCTCTAGCATCCAACTTAGACTTCCTAAGGTTGAAAAACCTTTTCTTCCTTAAATATACCCAAACCCAATCTCTTGGTTTGAATATCCTCCGCGTGTCATCCCATAAAACTTTCCCAAAGGGACTCAAAAATTCCACATCCCTATCATATTTAATAGTTCTAGGCACTCCATGCAATTTTGATTTCTCATCAAAGTCTTGCAACAAAGAGACAAAAACACTAGACAAATCGGGGTTAAGGTTAGTTTCACAAAGCAAAACTTTTAGAAACCTCACTAATAATATTGCTTTCTTGCCTAAGAATGCACAACTGACTTCTCTCTCTTTTGCATTAAAACTCTTTTTCTTTTCACTCATCTCACTTTTTTCTATTGCACTTTTCTCTTTATTTTTCTTACTAGTGCAATCACTCACCATTGGGCCTTTATTTATAATATTTTCACTTTTGGCCTCTTTACACTTAATTTTTTTATTTGTCTCACTTCCCAAATCCCCATGTGAACTTTTGGATAATTTCAATTGTTCAAAATACACCTCCATTGGAGATAAAGGTACAAGTGTGACTTTCTTTTCATTATGCTCATGTCTTCTAGCCTTTGGTTCCTCCCTCCATGTGCGTCTCCTCATGGAATGATTTGAGACTTCATCATCATCGGAACCCGTTGGCTTTATATCTCTAGTTCGCAAACCATCTCTCCCTAGGTTATTTGTGGCGGTCATAAATACTTCACTTACGTTATCATTTAGCTCATCCACCTTCATCTCTTTGTAATACTCCTCTACGGACCTAGACCCTTGTGTGAGTCTCTGCAACTTTTGATGAAACTCTCTATAGTAATAAGATGGTACAAACCTCTTCCTCATTATTCTTTTCATCTCATCCCAAGTTGAGATCGGATCTTCTCTATACATCCTCCTTGATTGTATAAGTTGCTTCCACCAAACTAGAGCATAGTCAGTGAACTCCACTGCGGCTAGTTTAACCTTTTTCTCCTCAGAGTAATTGTGACAATCAAATATTAACTCTATCTTCTTTTCCCATTCCAAGTATGCCTCGACATCACTTCTTCCCTTGAATGATGGAATGTGCATCTTAATGGAACTTAGGTTGTCATCCCTTCCTCCTCTTGTCTCCTCTCTCCTAGGTCTTCTTCTTACAGTTTGGACTTCATACTCGTCTTCATCGGAAACAATTACTTCTTGTCTCCT
>QANX01000293.1:223029-243409 GCA_003254975.1 Ochetophila trinervis
TCCATGCAATCTTACAACCTCTCTAAAGAACAAATCAGCAATATTTGTAGCGTCATCAGTCTTATGACATGTAATAAAGTGTGCCATCTTAGAAAATCTATTAACAACCACAAATATGCTATCCCTACCCTTCCTAGTTCTAGGTAACCCAAGTACAAAACCCATGGATATATCAACCCAAGGCTCATTAGGAATAGGCAAAGGTGTATATAATCCATGTGGTATAGATTTAGACTTGGCTTGTCTACATGCAATACATTGAGAACAAATTCTTTGAACATCCCTTTTCATATGTGGCCAAAAAAAGTGTTCAACTAAAACATCTAAAGTCTTATGCACTCCAAAATGACCCATTAAACAACCACTATGTGATTCTCTAACAAGCAATTCTCTAATAGAGCAATTAGGCACACAAATTCTTGAACCACGAAACAGAAAACCATCATGTCTATAGAACTTATTAAATGCACCTTGTTCACATGCAACATAAATATCCTTAAAATCAAAATCACTTGCGTACATGTCTTTCAATTGCTCAAAACCCAACAACTTAGAAGTTAATGTAGTAATGAGAACATACCTTCGAGATAATGCATCAGCTACTACATTATCCTTACCTTGCTTGTAGCATATCACATATGGAAAAGTCTCTATGAACTCAACCCACTTTGCATGCCTCTTGTTGAGCTTTCCTTGTCCTTTGATGTGTTTGAGAGACTCATGATCAGTATGAATCACGAACTCCTTTGGAAACAAGTAATGTTGCCACACCTCCAAGGCACGAAACAATGCATACAACTCGTTGTCATACGTCGAGTACTTGAGTTGAGCTCCATTTAGCTTCTCACTAAAGTATGCAATGGAACGCTTTTCCTGCATCAAAACAGCACCTATACCAATCCCAGAAGCATCACATTCAACTTCAAACATCTTATCAAAATTAGGTAGAACAAGAATAGGAGCAGAACATAACTTATCTTTTAAAGTTTGAAATGCATGTTCTTGTTCCTTACCCCATTTAAAACCTACCTCCTTTTTGACAATCTCATTCAAAGGAGCAGCTTTGGTAGAGAAGTCATTCACAAACCTTCTATAAAAGCCAGCTAAACCATGAAAACTTCTTACCTCAATCACATTCTTAGGTGTAGACCATTCCTTGATAGCCTTGATCTTTTCTTCATCAACTTCAACACCCTTTGCACTCACAACAAAACCAAGAAAAACAAGCCTATCTATACAAAATGTGCACTTTTTAAGGTTAGCATATAATTTCTCTTTTCTAAGCACATCTAGCACTTGTCTAACATGCATCACATTGTCATCTAAACTTTTACTATATATCAAAATATCATCAAAATAGACAACCACAAACTTCCCTAAAAATTCCCTTAAAACATGGTTCATTAATCGCATAAATGTACTAGGAGCATTAGTTAACCCAAAAGGCATAACCATCCATTCATATAAACCATATTTTGTTTTAAAAGCAGTTTTCCACTCATCCCCTAGCTTCCTCCTAATTTGATGGTATCCACTTTTTAAATCTATCTTAGTAAATAAGCAAGCACCATGCAATTCATCAAACATATCATCTAACCTAGGAATGGGATAACGATACTTTACTGTTATTTTATTCACTGCTCGGCAATCAACACACATCCTCCATGTGTCATCCTTCTTGGGTACCAATAAGACCGGTACAGCACAAGGACTCATGCTCTCCCTAACATGACCCTTTGCTAGCAACTCCTCCACTTGCCTTTGTAACTCCTTCGTTTCCTCAGGATTGCTACAATAGGCTGGTCGGTTTGGAATGCTTGCTCCAGGTACAAAATCTATTTGGTGCTCAATACCTCTCAATGGCGGCAATCCAGTCGGCATCTCTTCTGGGAAAACATCGTCAAAATCCTGCAATAAAGAGACAAAAACACTAGGCAAATCGGGGTTAAGGTTAGTTTCACAAAGCAAAACCTCTCGAAACCTCACCAACAATATTGCTTTGTTGCCTAAGAATGCACTTTTGATTTCTCTCTCTTTTGCATAAAAACTCCTTTTCTTTTCACTCTTTTCACTTTTCTCTCTTGCACTTTCCTCTTTATTACTAGTGCAATCACTCACCATTGGGCCTTTATTTTTATTCTTTTCACTCTTGGCCTCTTTACACTCAATTCTTTTATTTGCTTCACTTCTCAAATCCCCATGGGAAACTTTGGAAAGTTTCAATTGTTCAAGATACACCTCTTTTGGAGATAAAGGTGCAAGTGTGACTTTCTTTCCATTGTGCTCAAAAGAATACATATTCTTAAAACCTTCATGGATGGTCCTCCTATCGGATTGCCATGGTCTACCCAACAAAATATGCCCCGCTTGCATAGGTACTACATCACACAAAACCTCATCACTATACTTTCCAATAGAAAAGGCAACTCTCACTCTCTTATTTACCTTAATTTCCCCACTATCATTCAACCATTGTAACCTGTAAGGGTTAGGGTGTTTTTCACATACTAGTCCCAACTTCTCAACTAAAGTAGTACTAGCAACATTAGCACAACTACCCCCATCAATGATTAAACTACATGTTTTACCACCCACAAAACATCTAGTGTGAAAAATATTCTCCCTTTGTTCTAGTCCCTCTTTCTTCACCTTCAAATTTAAAACCCTCCTAATTACTAGGGACTCCCCTACCACGGGATACTCTACATCCTCCTCCTCACTAGAATCATACTCTAATGGTGGCCTTTCCTCATCGGACTCAGACTCCGACATTACTTCATTACCCCTCATCAACATAGTTTTCCTATTTGGACATTCGGAAGCAATATGCCCAAACCCTTGACATTTAAAACATTTTATTTCCCTATGTCTAGAAGTACTAGAAGTGTTAGGATTAGAAGTACCTCTTGTTGGGTTGGCACTCTTATCCTTGAACTTGGATACATCTCCAATTTTCTCTTTAGTCTCCAAGTGCTTCTCTCTCTTCTTGTCGTCATACTTGTTCCACTTCGAGTTGGAACCCCACTTCGAATTGGAGCTTGAAAACCCTTTTGATGACCCTTCACTTCTCAATTGCTTTTCCACTTTAATAGCCATGTTGAACATTTCTTCCATCTCTACAAATGGATGTAGATCCACCACTTTGGCAATATCTTTGTTCATCCCACTTAGAAATCTGGCCATTGTAGCTTCTTTATCCTCTTCAATGTTGGCCTTTATCATAATCATTTCCATCTCTTTGTAATACTCCTCTACGGACCTAAACCCTTGTATGAGTCTCTGCAACTTTTGATGAAGCTCTCTATAGTAATAGGATGGTACAAACCTCTTCCTCATAATTCTCTTCATCTCATCCCAAGTTGAGACCGAATCTTCTTTATATCTCCTCCTTGACTGTATAAGTTGCTCCCACCAAACTAGAGCATAGTCGGTGAACTCCACTGCAGCTAGTTTAACCTTCTTCTCCTCTGAGTAATTGTGACAATCAAATATTAAATCTACCTTTTTTTCCCATTCTTCTACCCTTGAATGGCGGAATGTGCATCTTAATTGAACTTAGGTTGTCATCCCTTCCTCCTCTTGTCTCCTCTCTCCTAGGTCTTCTTCTTATAGTTTGGACTTCATACTCGTCCTCATCGGAAACAATTACTTCTTGTCTCCTGGGTCGTGTTCCTTCCCTTCTAGTAGTATTGGACATGGCCATGATCATCTCCCTCATTCGCTCCATCATCTCATCCATCCTAGATTTCAATGTTTCTTCCATCCTAGAAGTCAATCTCTCTTCCATCCTTCTATACTCACCCTCCAAAGATTGTCGTAAGAGCTTTGGATCCGGTGTTGCCACTTGCTCTTCTTCCGAAGTAGAAACTCCTTTTCCATCTCTTTTAGACATTCTTACACACTCCCTTACGTGTTTAACTCAAAAAAATGGTAAACCCTCGTGTTTCACTCAAATTTGGCTTTTACCCTCTATATGCTCACCACTCAAGCCTTTTACCACTCAAGTCTTGTTCACCCAGTTGCACTTCAGAACCAATTATCTTAAACAAAAATATAAAACTAAAATAGCAAATTTCAAAATTAAAACCTAACAATAAAAGCAAGTTCAATTCTAGAGCAAAATTGGCACAAAAGAAAAGGACAAAAGAGTAATGAAACAAATAATAATTACTCTATAAAATCAACACAATGAGAAAATAGGAAACTAAAGAAATTTAGAATAGGAAAGTATGAAAATAAGAAACGATGAAAAAAAGAAAGTAAGAATATAAGAAACTATGAGAATAGGAAACTAAGAAAATAAGAAACTATGAGAATAAGAAGCAAATAAATTAGAAATCAATTAGGAATAAGTAACTTTCTTAATTTGCAAGCAACCAATCTCAATATTCCAACTTTCAATCTTTTTTTTTTTTTGCTACGATTTTTTTTTTTGCTTTTCTTCTTTTTTTTTTTTTTTATATATAACAAGATTTTTTTTTTTTGCTCTTTTTTTTTTTTTTTTTTTGGTACGATTTTTTTTTTTTTTTTTTTTTTTTTTTTTTTTTTGGTACGATTTTTTTTTTTTTTTTTTTTTTGATTTTTTTTTTTTTATATATAATCAGATTTTTTTTTTCTGCTCTTTTTTTTTTTTTTGGTACGATTTTTTTTTTTTACGATTTTTTTTGATGATTTTTTTTGGTACTCTAAAACACCAAGAACAATGAAGAACACGAAACAATGAAGAACAAAAGAAAAAAAAATGCAGAAATTAAAAAAAAAAAAACTAATCAAAGACTCTAAAAAGAAAAACAAAGAACAAGATAAATAGGAATTTATCTTGGCCTTACTCTGATACCAAATGATGCGGAACCCCAAGCTTAAAGAAACTGTAATCCCAACACACAAGATGATATGGAATAAACCCTAGGTAAAAACCCGCCCTATAGCACCTCTAGATAACAATTGTATCTAGCAACACTAATTAAAAGGCAAATAATGAAATTGAAATTCGCCACAAAGTAAATACCTTTGATAAGAAGATCAATTCCCAAATGCAACAAGTAAAAGAAGAAGAACTATCCTCACTTGGAACACACAAGTCTTGTTGAAAACAAGAATAGATTCTATTTAATCAATAATCATAGTTGTCTCTTACAAGCTAGTAACCCCCCTTTATATAGAGACTAGGGTTAGGTTAAGAATCAATCTAGACCATAAGATAATTAGGAAAGTAATCCTAAGGCTGAAAACTAACCCTAATTAAATAAAATACGAAAATATCAAATATTACTAATTCATTTACTCCCATCTTTTTATGGCAAAGCAGGTGAAGATCCGCACAAGCATCTGAAAGAGTTTCATGTGGTTTGTTCTGGGATGAAGCCACATGGTGTGACTGAAGAACAAATCAAGACGAGAGCATTTCCTTTCTCACTCAAGGATGCAGCAAAGGATTGGTTATATTACCTTCCTTCAGGATCTATTAATTCGTGGAATGACATGAAGGGGGTATTTTTAGAAAAATATTTTCCAGCTTCTAAAGCTGCTAGCATTAGAAAATAAATATGTGGCATTCGACAATTTGATGGTGAACTGTTATATGAATATTGGGAGCGATACAAAAAGCTGTGTTCAAGTTGCCCTCACCATCAAATCAGCGAGCAACTCCTAATCCAATACTTTTATGAGGGAATGTCACCCATGGAACGGAGTATGGTGGATGCAGCAAGCGGAGGTGCTTTAGTTGATAAAACTCTGGCAGAAGCCAAACATCTCATCTCTATTATGGCTGCAAACACTCAACAGTTTGGCTTAAGATCTACCCAACCATTCAATAAGGTTAATGAGGTAAGTACTTCTAATATTGAGCAACAAATTTCTGACTTAACATCATTAGTTCGACAGTTGGCTGTAGGTCAAGCTCAAGCTGCTGTGGTCTGCGGAATATGTTCAGTTGTGGGTCATCCTACAGATTCATGCCCAACTCTTCAAGAAGATGAGACTGTTCAACAAGCAAATATGGTTGGTGGTTTTCCGGGACAAACACAACGCAAATATGATCCATTCTCAAACACGTACAATCCTGGATGGAGGGATCATCCTAATTTGCGTTATGGTAACAACTCAGGACACAACCAGTACCAACAGCAATATCGACCAAGACAGCCACCAGTAGAACCTCCTCAATCAGGTATGTCATTGGAAGATATAGTAAAAGCTTTAGCCACTAACACTCATCAATGGCAACAGGATGCAACAAAGAGATTTCAGCATTTGGAGAATCAAATGAGCCAAATAGCAACTGCTGTGGACAAGCTTCAAACAAATCAGTCTGGACAATTGCTATCACAACCAATTAATCCACGAGAGGAAGTTAAAGCCATTACCTTAAGGAGTGGAAAAGAAGTGGACAATTCCAAGAAAGACAACCCGGACACTAAAAAGAAGCATCAAATGGAAGTAGAAATTAAAATTGAAGCATCACCTAAGGTAAACTCTAAATCTCTTAATATTTCTTCTAACAATTACATTGTTGCTCCCTTTCCTAGCAGATTGAACAAGGGTAAAAAAGAAAAACAAGAACAAGAGATATTGGACACTTTTAGGAAGGTGGAAGTTAATATTCCACTAATTGATGCAATTTGTCAAATTCCTCAGTATGCTAAATTCCTTAAAGAATTATGCACCAAAAAGAAAAAGTTGAGAGGGAATGAAATGGTAAGTGTAGGTGAGAATATGTCTGCTATTTTGCAAAGGAAGCTACCTCTAAAATGTAAAGATCCAGGTACGTTTACTATACCATGTGTGATTGGAAATTCTAAAATAGAACGTGCCATGCTAGATTTAGGAGCCTCTATTAATGTGATGCCTAAATCAATGTATGATTCTTTACAATTGAGCTTTCTAAAAGATACAAGAGTTATCATACAGTTAGGAGATAGGTCTAATGCCTACCCGATAGGGGTAGTTGAAGATGTTTTGGTGCAGGTTAATGGGATGGTTTTTCCAGCGGATTTCTATGTTTTGGACATGGCGGATGATGCATCTTTAAATCCAACACCAATCATTTTAGGCAGACCATTTTTGAAGACTGCTCGAGCAAAAATTGATGTTCATGAATGAGCACTAACTTTAGAATTCGATGGAGAAGTGAAGACATTCACAATATTTGATGGGGAGTCCATTACTTGAGGAATTCAAAGGTTTCTTAAAAAAATAAAAATAAAATAAAAATAAAAAAAAAAAAACTTATCACACTAGTAGATTGGCTTGTCCCAGTGCATAATGTGGACTTCGCTTTTTCAAGGGAGTATTACTTTTCTCTTCATATATTTTATTTATTTTATGCACATTGGGGACAATGTGATTTAAGTGTGGGGGGTAATTTATGGTTATTTAGTTTATTTGTTATTTAGTTAGGTTAGTTATTTTGTTTTATTCGTATTTTGTTTTGCTTTTTAGTTCACTTTTATTTGCGTTTCCGGGCTGAGATTGAGATTAGTGAACATATACTTCGCTGATTTGTTTAATTTTTGATGTTTCTCATTGCTTTGAGTCATGAAAGTATTATTATTATAGATGGAGACTTAGATAAAATGAAGTAAATAGCATGCTTAGCTAAGTGAATTTAGCAATTTAAAGTCTGTTTTAGCAACCATTTGAATTGGGTTAAATGAAAGCTAGTCTCGGTAAATTAAAACTTAAGTGAGCTTTTGAGCCTTGAAGTTGAATTAATCACTTCTTTTAATCATCTTTGTGAGTGATATTCATGTATGAATTTGTATCTTTAGAACTTGCTTTGACATGCTTATTGAGATCACATTGCTACATTTTTGCATTAAAATGATGAAGGCATTTTATTTTATTTTAGACACTTAGCCTAAAAAAAAGCCAACCTTTATGTTTATCATTGTTTAACCCCTTTGAGCTTTTATGATCTTTTTCTTTTATCTTTAGCCTACATTACAAGCCTTGGACTTGACTTTTGACTACTTTTTCCTATCCTAAGTCTAATTGAACATTTGGGATGTGTGATGGTGAATTTTGTGGGTTGTTTGGAGCAAAAAGATTGTTTTGATTAAGTGTGGGGGTGATCATACTTATGATGGTTGGTATGAGTGAAATGTATAAAGTGGTTGAAGAAAAATCTTTGGAATTCTCATGCTTTGGTGTGTTTGTTGAAAAAAAGAAAAGAAAAAAAAGAAAAAAAAAACAGTAATATAAAGAGTCTNTAGTATAAAAAGTCTTTGAAAGGCAAAAAAAAAAAGAAAAAAAAAGTGAGAAATATTTGTTTTTCTGTAAAAGCATGAGAATTGGGCTAAATGTGATAAGTTTAGAGGAGAAAGAAAATAGTTGAAAATTACTGATGGGTATTAGTGAGATCATATCTTAAATGCTCTGTTGGATTTTGGATGTTAACCCATTGTTTTTCTTATGATTTTTCTTTTCTACCTTACCTTTACCGAAGCCACTTTACAACCTTTTAAAAGACCTTCGGATTTGTGCTTAATTGTGTGCTAGGTGGTGGAGATTAGATTGATAAGCAAGCTTATGATAGAGCAAGTTTTTCATTGAATTCGAGAGAATATTTTGAACCTTTTAAACACTTGAGTGATTAGAGAGAATTCAGTGAGTTATTTGCCGAGCTAGTTTGAAATGAGCTTAATTAAGTTGGTTGCTAATAAGACTGACGATTGTTCGATTCATGTGGCTATGATGTGCTAGTTGTTGAATTTTTGGTTGTCTCTGTCTATAATATTTCATTACTTGATTGATTTAGTTTTTTTTTAAATATAATATTTTATGATTTGCCCGGGACGTGCAAAGATTAAGTGTGGGGGTATTTGATGGGATGCAATTTATATATATTTATATACCTTAATACTTGATTTGAACATGTTATATTCACTTAAAATGGATTAATTTATATTTTTCTATGTTTTAGGTGGATTTGAGCTTAAAGGGATGAAAAATGAAGAAACAGTGGCAAAATCGTAATTAAACAGAAAACTGAAGAAGCAGTGGCAAAACCGTAATTAACTGGACGTTGGCAGCAAGGCAGTACAACCCAGGTGCATGCCCAGGCGCCTGGATGGGCGCGAATCTGAGCGTTTAGGCTCGTTTTTGTGATTTTTTAGCCCTAGGTTTTACTATAAATATGTTTTATCATTATTGTAAAGGGAGTAGCCGTTTTTAGAGCAAAAACAACAAAGAATTGAGATTTCTAACAATTATGAGTAGCTAAATCTCTCTCTTGGGTAAGAGTATCGTTCATTGCTAAAGTTTAAGGTGTGAGACATTGTTTATAAGTTTTAATTCAATTATAATTATTCAATTTGTATTCTTCCAATTTATTTGTATATTATTCAATTCTCTTTGATTATAATTTGGATCCGTTATAATTATTTGTGGATTGAGTATTTGCTAATTAGGAATTCAATCGTATTGAATGTTCTATGTTTAGTAGCACTTTGATTTTAATAATTGCATGCTAAGCTTTTGTTAATTTCTTAGGAGAATGCATAATAGATTAAAGTTTTACAACGTTTGTAGGACTTGTTTATTGTTGGTTGCTATTGTTCTTAATGCTGTTCTGATTTAATTTAGATCACGTTGGTTTAGATATTTCAGAATTAGGATTAATTTACGATCGTATCTGAATTAATTAATTGTGAGAGTTAGAATAAAATTGGCCGTGCTATTTTATTCAATCCAACATTGAATGATTATTTTTGGATATATTTTTGTCTGTGATCACCTGTTCTTTAGCAATTGAAGATACTCTGACCCAAGGTTTTCTCCTATTGTTATTTTCGGTATTTATTAAATTGTTTTCTTTAAGAATTGAATTTTCCAACATAAAATCCCCCTTTTGTCTTTTTAATTTTACTTTAATTGGAATAGATTGAGTTTGATTATCAGTCTCTGTGGAATCGACCTGAACTTACCGCTACTACGGTAGTGTTTGAATTCAGTAATTAATTTTGGTGTTTACGACACACATCAAATTTTGGCGCCGTTGCCGGGGAACCCCAAGCTTAAAGAAACTGTAATCCCAACACACAAGATGATATGGAACAAACCCTAGGTAAAAACCCGCCCTATAGCACCTCTAGATAACAATCGTATCTAGCAACACTAATTAGAAGGCAAAGAATGAAATTGAAATTCGCCACAAAGTAAATACCTTTGATAAGAAGATCAATTCCCAAATGCAACAAGTAGAAGAAGAACTATCCTCATTTGGAACACACAAGTCTTGTTGAAAACAAGAATAGATTCTATATAATCAATAATCAAAGTTGTTTTAACAAGCTAGTAACCTCCCCTTTATATAGATATTAGGGTTAGGTTAAGAATCAATCTAGACCATAAAATAATTAGGAAAGTAATCCTAAGGCTAAAAACTAACCCTATATAAATATAATCCGAAAATAGAAATAATTACAAGACTGCCATTATAATCCAAAAATAGCTAAATTACGAAACTGCCATTGTAATCCGAAAATAGCTAAAATTACGTTGTTTCGTCTTTGCAACTCTCAAGCAGCATTACCACCTTCATTCCTTGCTTGGACATCATGCTTAAAACATCATCTTTTGCTTCAATGGTAGAATATGGCACTATGATGCCCGTATCACAACCTTCGGTAAATTGTCTTGTGGTCGAAGAAAAAGGAAGCATGCTGATTCAAATACTAATTGGCGCAAAGTTTCAATCTTTTTTTATTTTCCATACTGGCAAAGTCTTCAATTGCGGTATAACCTGGATGTTATGCATATTGAAAAGAATGTGTGTGATAGTTTATTAGGAAAACTCATGAGACTTGAAGGAAACACAAAGGATACCTACAATACTCGCTTGGATTTAGAGGCTTTGGGCATTATGCAAGACCTCCATCCAGTACGCACGGATGAAGCCGTGTATTTGCCCCCCACTTGCTACATGCTCAGTGATGCCGAAAAAAGAAAAGTTTGCCAATTCCTTCTTGATGCGAGGCTTCCCGATGGGTATGTCTCCAACATTTCACGGTGTGTTAACATGAGCGAAACAAAAATATCCGGCTTGAAGAGCCATGATTGTCACATCCTTATGCAGAGGTTGCTTCCAATTGCACTACGTGGAACCCTACACAGAGATGTTTGTACTGCGATAATTTAGTTGTGCTTGTTCTTCCGAGAGTTGACTTCGTGTACGTTGACGAAAGAATCTTTATTACACATTGAGAAGGGCATTGCTGTTACATTGTCTGCTCTAGAGAAGATGTTTACCCCTTTATTTTTCGATGTCATGGTCCACTTACCAATTCACCTTGCACTCGAAGCAATACTAGGGGGACTGTGTCAATATCATTGGATGTATCCTTTCGAAAGGTAATTCTTCAAACATATTGACTTCGTTATTATAAAGTAGATGCCTCCATTACACTTTCACACACATTTATAATTATCCATTTTCCACTTTGTAGGTACTTACACAAGCTGAAATGTTATATCTGTTGATGCGGGCATCATAGAGTCATATTCTAGCATTGAAGCAAAAGATGATGACATCATCTTACCTAGTAAACCAGTGACGCGTTCTTAAGAAGATCAAAGAGAGAATGCTTGGATTTGTGAAGAGAATTATGGATAAAGATCTATTCAAGTTTCCAAATGACTTGAACAGTTTTCCGAGGCTTAATGATCATTTAAGCATGATGTCCAAGCAAGGGATAAATGTGGTAATGATGCTCGAGAGTTGTGGAGACGAAACGACGTCATTGAAAAAAAAAACATCTTATAATGGCATTTTCGTAATTTAGCTATTTTTGGATTATAATGGCAGTTTCGTAATTTAGCTATTTTGGATTATAATGGCAGTTTTGTAATTTTTGCTATTTTCGTTTTTAGGGTTAGTTTTCAACCTTAGGATTACTTTCTTAATATTTAATGGTTTAGATTGATTCTTGATCTAACCCTAGTCCTTATATAAAGGGGGATCAATTCTTTTGTAAGACAAATTTGAGTTTTTAATCAATTGAGAGAATTAATTTTTCTATTGCTCCCAGGAGTATTCTTGCAAGGTGAGGAATCAATTTCTTCTTCTTGTTGCATTAGGAGTTGAATTATCTTATCAAAGTAGAAATACTTTGTGGCGATTATTCTTCTCTTTCCCTAGCCTTCTAATCTACGTTTTTAGATACAAGTTATCTAAGGGTTTGGTAGGGCAAGTTCTTGTTTCCAATTACTGTTTAATATTTCTTGTATGTTTGGGGTTTCAGATTCTATAATCTTGGGGTTCCGCATCAATTGGTATCATAACATTGGTTGAGATAAGTACCTATCTATCTTTGTTTTCAATTTCTTTGTGTTCTTCGTTCATAATACTTTGACTCCCAAAAAAAAAAAAGTTGTGTTTGATCCGTACGTCTTTTTTTTATCTTGCTGATTTGGGGGGTTTTTTTTTTATTTGGAGATTGTGATAATTGTTTTTCTTGCTTTGATTTGTTGTGTTTAACTCTATAGTGCAACTTGATTCTGGAGATTGTGAGTGGTTAAAGGCTTGAGTGGTGAGCACATTGAGGGTAAAAGCCAAAATTGTGTGAAACACGAGCGTAGTTACCATTAAAAAGAGTGAAACACATGAGGGAGAGAAGTAAGGATTTTCTGTTTAGTAATCTTGTCTTGTAGAAACTAAGATGTCAAGAAGAGAAGGAAAAGAAGCCGCTCATTCCGAGGAAGAGCACGAAAATGAGATGACACCGGACATGAAGCTCTTATACAAGGCCTTCACAGGAGATTTGCGAAGGTTAAACATGAAGATGGATGAATTAAATGATAAGGTAAATGAAGTCTCTATTGACAGGACCCATCCCACCAAGGTCCTGCCTGCGTGACCTAATGTTGCCACTAAGCCACAAGCAGTCGATAAAATCCGTTACACTACTATTCCAAAGCCGACGAAACCAACAGACTAAAAGAATTTCTCTACTGCCGGAAATTTTATTAGAAATTTCGACAGCATTTCGACTGTTTTCTAACATTCCCCAAAATGCTAAAAGTCATAACCTGCAGGGAAAAACATTTCTATACAAAATTTATTCTACCAGCACGCCTTTCCCACACAAATAAACCACATTTCAGTACACAACTCAACACTTAAACAAATATATTGTCTAAGTACGGTGTAGCTGGACTCAGTCTAAACTGAGCTGCCTACATACCCTTCTACAAGGGATCAAGCTACCTGTAGTTCCGATTTCATATTTACACTAAATATGCTACCGCCAATCACATTCACAAGAGTAATACACATTTCTCAATTATCACATATACAAACACACTTAACTTCCATCGAGGTTTAATAAAAATAATACCCATAGCTTGGCGGCATGATTCCTCGCCTAACCTAGCAACACCCTGCTTGGCGGCAAAATTCCTCGCCCAAGCAGTTCTCACCCACACAATCATATCCAGTATTTATTCCAGAGAACAATAACATAATACATACATTTCACATACCAATATATAAATTCCACACATTGTTCATTAACAATTTCACATCATAAGCAATAGGGTAACCAGTCATCACGACCCTTCTCACCCAAGGCGTCGTGGCGGGAATGGGGTGCAATCATCACGATCCTTGGTCTCTAGGAATCGTGGCATTAAAGTCTTTCATATAATCGAGGGTACCCTCCTCAACATCCTCATCATCATCATCATCATCATCTCCACATCACCACCCACCTCACCATTTCACAATTTATGCACAATCAATTCAGCATACACATTCACAACAATTAATTCAATATAACCAAATCCACATACATAATCAAATCAATTCTCAACAATCAAACAACAATTCCAATAACACATAATACAACTCTCTCAACAATTATTTACAATTCACATAATCACATTCTATAGTGACTAACACACAAACCGCCGGTCACACACATTTTTGTATACCACAGAACAACCCGCAGACACCACAATTTAATTAATTCAACAAATATCATATAATATATATATTTTGTAACTGTTAGCGATAACCACAAAGTCTAAGTCACCCAATCAAATCTATATTTTCCGCATACCGATTCAACCCACAGCAATTCCAAAACATACTCACATACCTATTTATATCACCCATCATCACAATTCCTATTTTTAACAGTTATTGACAATATTGCTCTTAACCAGATAAATTCCAAATATTCAATTACAATATACAAATTATATGTCAAATCGAAGCTGAAAATGAGTAGAGTACAACCATAAGTTTACCTTGTCCAACCGCCACCGGTGGTGGCCGGAAAATGGCCGGAAAGTAGAGGCCGAGCACCCGTTATTTGCACCGCTTACACGACTGAAATTTTGGATGAACGGGTGCCGGAATCGAACTCAGGGGGCCCAAAAGAGGGGGACCGGACCAGTTTCGTCGCCGGAAACCGCGGGAATCCGGCGACCGGAGGAGCGTGGGTCTCGCCGGATTCTTCGTCGATTCCGGCGTTTTGCGGTGTTTCACAGCCAGCAACTGGTGGGGAAAGGGAAGGGAGGACCCGGGCTAACTTTACCAGGCAGTGGGTCGGTCCAAATTCGCCGAAATCCGGCGATCTCAAAATGGCAGCTAACCGGCTTTGGCTCAATTCCTGGCGATCGGAGCTGCTCCTTGGACTGTCGCCGACTCGGTTGAAGAGAGGAGGTTGCCGGCTTTCTTCTCCAAGTAAATTCTGGCCTGGGTTGGCCGGGAAACGGCTGTTGACGGCAAGAGCAGGGGAGGCGGGGGCTGTCGCGGGGGAGGGAGTCGGCGCCCAGGGGGGGTTCTGCGTGCCTGTGTGCGTGCAGACCCTTCTGGATATTTTCAAATAAAGGCAGGGCAAAATAGTAATTTTCACCCTGCCACAGAAAAATTACCAAAATGCCCTTCACGTTATTTCAGCCATAACTTCTCGGTCTTAACTCGGAATTGAGCGTACTACTAGTCTACGAACTCGTATCGACTAGCTCTACGCAACGGTACCTTAGTCAAAGCTAACACATACCCACACAAAAAGTCAACCCCAAGCCTCTCATGGTCAAACTTGAAATTTTTTTACTATCTTTCTTGGTACGGGGTGTTACATCTATGACCGCCACAAATAACCCAAGGAGAGATGGGCCACGAACTAGGTATATAGAGCCATCGAGTTTCGAAGATAATGAAGTCTCAAATCAATCCATGAGGAGACGTCCAAGGAGGCAGGAACCAAGAGCTTGGAGACATGAGCATATTCAAAAGAAAGTCACACTTGCACCTTTATCTCCAATGGAGGTGTATATTGAACAATTGAAATTATCCAAAAGTTCATATGGGGATTTGGGAAGTGAAACAAATAAAAAAATTGAGTGTAAAGAGGCCAAAAGTGAAAATAATATAAATAAAGGCCCAATGGTGAGTGATTGCACTAGTAAGAAAAATAAAGAGGAAAGTGCAATAGAGAAAAGTGAGATGAGTGAAAAGAAAAAGAGTGATGCGGGCATCATAAAGCTATATTCTACCATTGGAGCAAAATATGATGATTTAAGCATGATGTCCAAGCAAGGAATGAAGGTGGTAATGCTGCTCGGGAGTTGCGGAGACGAAACGGCATCATTTTAAAAATAAACAACTTAGAATGGCAATTTCGTAATTTAGCTATTTTTGGATTATAATGGCAGTTTTGTAATTATTTCTATTTTCGGATTATTTTTATTTAGGGTTAGTTTTTAGCCTTAGGATTACCTTCCTAATTTCCTTAGGATTACTTTCCTAATTTTCTTAGGATTACTTTCCTAATTACTTTTTGGTATAGATTGATTCTTAACCTAACCTTAATATCTATATAAGGGGGGGTTACTAGCTTGTAAGAGAGATTTGAGTTTTTAATCAATTGAGAGAATTAATTTTCCTATTGCTCCCAGGAGTGTTCTTGCAAGGTGAGGAATCAATTTCTTCTTCTTGTTGCATTAGGAGTTGAATTATCTTATCAAAGTAGAAATACTTTGTGGCGATTATTCTTCTCTTTCCCTAGCCTTCTAATCCACGTTTTTAGATACAAGTTATCTAAGGGTTTGGTAGGGCGGGTTCTTGTTTTCCAATTATTGTTCAATATTTCTTGTGTGTTTGGGGTTTCGGATTCTTTAATCTTGGGGTTCCGCATCAAAGAGTTTTAATGCAAAAGAGAGAGAAGTCAGTAGTGCATTCTTAGGCAAGAAAGCAGTATTATTAGTGAGGTTTCGAGAAGTTTTCCTTTGTGAAACTAACCTTAACCTCGATTTGCCTAGTGTTTTTGTCTCTTTATTCCAGGACTTTGATGAAAAATCAAAATTGCGTGGAGTGCCTAGAACTATTAAATATGATAGGGATGTGGAATTTTTGAGTTCCTTTGGGAAAGTTTTATGGGATGACACGTGGAGGATATTCAAACTAGGAGATTGGGTTTGGGTATATTTAAGGAAGAAAAGGTTTTTCAACCTTAGGAAGTCTAAGTTGGATGCTAGAGGCAATGGACCGTTTCAAGTGCTTGAAAGAGTGAAGGACAATGCATAAAAAATCGCCTTTCAGGGTGAGTACAATGAGTCCACTATTTTTAATGTTTATGATATTTTTCTTTTCGATATGGATTCAAATTCGAGGACGAATCTTTTTGAAGAGGAAGGGAATAATGCGGGCATCATAGAGTCATATTCTAGCATTGAAGCAAAAGATGATAACATCATCTTACCTAGTAAACCAATGACGCGTTCTCGAGTTAAGAATATCAAAGAGAGAATGCTTGGATTTGTGAAGAGAATTATGGATAAAGATCTATTCAAGTTTCCAAATGACTTGAACACTTTTCCGAGGCTTAATGATCATTTAAGCATGATGTTCAAGCAAGGGATAAAGGTGGTAATGATGCTCAAGAGTTGCGGAGACGAAACGGCGTCATTGAAAAAAAAACATCTTATAATGTCATTTTCGTAATTTAGCTATTTTTGGATTATAATGGCAGTTTCGTAATTTAGCTATTTTCGGATTATAATGGCAGTTTTGTAATTTTTACTATTTTCATTTTTAGGGTTAGTTTTCAACCTTAGGATTACTTTCTTAATATTTAATGGTTTAGATTGATTCTTGATCTAACCCTGGTCCTTATATAAAGGGGGATCAATTCTTTTGTAAGACAGATTTGAGTTTTTAATCAATTGAGAGAATTAATTTTCCTATTGCTCCCAGGAGTGTTCTTGCAAGGTGAGGAATCAATTTCTTCTTCTTGTTGCATTAGGAGTTGAATTATCTTATCAAAGTAGAAATACTTTGTGGCGATTATTCTTCTCCTTCCCTAGCATTCTAATCCATGTTTTTAAATACAAGTTATCTAAGGGTTTGGTAGGGCGGGTTCTTGTTTCCAATTACTGTTCAATATTTCTTGTATGTTTGGGGTCTCAGATTCTTTAATCTTGGGGTTCCGAATCATCTGTAACAAAGCGCGTCCTAAAGGATCGATTGTTGAGGCTTACATCGCAAACGAATGTCTTCTCTTGTGCGTTGGGATTACAGTTTCTTTAAGCTTGGGGTTCCGCATACAAGATGATATGGAACAATCCCTAGGTAAAAATCCTATGCGGAACCCCAAGCTTAAAGAAACTGTAATCCCAACACACAAGATGATATGGAACAAACCCTAGGTCAAAATCCGCCCTATAGCACCTCTAGATAACAATTGTATCTAGCAACACTAATTAGAAGACAAAGAATGAAATTGAAACTCGCCACAAAGTAAATACCTTTGATAAGAAGATCAATTCCCAAATGCAACAAGTAGAAGAAGAACTATCCTCTCTTGGAACACACAAGTCTTGTTGAAAACAAGAGTAGATTCTCAATAATCAATAATCAAAGTTGTCTTACAAGCTAGTAACCCCCTTTTATATAGATATTAGGGTTAGGTTAAGAATCAATCTAGACCATAAAATAATTAGGAAAGTAATCATAAGGCTAAAAACTAACCCTAAATAAATATAATCCGAAAATAGAAATAATTACAAAACTGCCATTATACTATGGAAATAGCAATAATTACAAAACTGCCATTATAATCCGAAAATAACTAAATTATGAAACTGCCATTGTAATCGGAAAATAGTTAAAATTACTTTGTTTCGCCTTTGCAACTCCCGAGCAGCATTACCACCTTCATTCTTTGCTTGGACATCATGCTTAAATCATCATCTTTTGCTCCAATGGTAGAATATGGCTCTATGATGCCTGTATCATCATCTTTTGCTCCAATGGTAGAATATGACACTATGATGCCCGTATCAACGGCGGTGAAGTTATGAACTTCTACGGTGTACTCCGGGATGTCTATGAGCTTATCTATGGAGGAGAACATCAGAAAGTCTTCATTTTCAAATGTGATTGGTGGGACCTTGGCAGCCGAAGCAGATTCACCACTGATTAATTTAATATCCTATATTAGAGCATCAAAGACATGGTACAAGGATGACCCTTACGTACTCGCAGCTCAAGCGGATGAGGTTGTATATCTACCGGACCCAAAGATGGGAAAAGGTTGGTTGTTGTTGAGCAGGTGCCACCCCGCAACTTGTATGACATTCAAGTAACCAAACCGATTGTCGATACATCAATGGATGATGCTTATCCACAGAACGAGTGTGTTGGCAACTTTGACATAAATTTGGAAGAGGATTTTTCACATACGCGAAGGACAGATATAGATGATCAGCTTGTTAGTGTCTCGGGAGTTGAGAGGAATGAGGGTGTGCATTGTGACAACACAAGTAGTCATAACGGATCCTCTACTGAGGACTCCGATGGTGATTCATAATTTTATTGTAACATTATTGAGTGAGGCATGCATATGTTGATATTGACGGTTATGTATTTTGCATGTCATGTTGTATTTTGTGTTGTAATGAAACTACTATGACGTTTGCATAATTAAATTTCCTTGATCGATATTGTAACATATGGACTGTTCTAATATTTATGTTACACGACCACTTGATTGAATTTATGCAGGTTGGATATAATCACTTGCTAGCAAGCTATAATGTTGGGTAAGAAGCTACCATTGTGACGAGGGCAAAGCACAACCAAACCACACACAAAAACGAGAGGAGAAACACGTTCTGGACTTTGCGAGAAGCAAACTTGCACAGGTTTAAAATTCTAACCCTTATTTACGGTTGTTCTAACTTGTTTACTTAATTCAATAACATTTTTAGTAATGACTAATGGACTAACATTGATTAAGTAAATTGCTTGCATTTACCGCAGGGAATGAATGGGTTAGTGTGCAAAGCACCGCACTGACACCCGTACGCGAGACGACATCGACACAGAACGTTTCACGTGTTGGACCACACACAAAAGGTAGTAAACATAAACAATTTTCTGCCCCTAATGGGATTGTCGTAATGAAATTTTATAATTTTCTTAATTTGTATAGGCAAAGGCATCGCATTGTCTCAACCATTGCCTCCAGTACGCTGAAGTCCGAGAAAGCGGGTGAATGTACAGCTTTTTGGGAGTGTAGGTGATCGTGACAAACCTCATTCTCCCGTTCAAAGTTAGTACTACATTTACATTATATTTTAAATTGAAGTCATACAACTTATTGATTGTGTTAACTATATTTGATTTTGCGAATTTAACCATTATAGACAGAGAAACAATATCATAGTTGATTTTTATTCTTGCACATGTATTTTCATGTTTGCAAAAAAGCTGTTTTTTTATTGTCGATGTAGGAGTGTGCGCGCCTCAAACAAGCCATGTGTTACGAAGTTTGCCACGGGAAGCATGAGCTTTTCGTGCGAAGCTGCTCGTCGCAAAGGCATTGTCGAGCCTTTGATTGTATACTGCAATAGTAATGGAAGCGAAAGTAATGACGATAAGGATGATGCCACGCTTGCACCCTCGTCTTTGCTTTGTGATGATGCTGAAGACTAGCCCCAAGATGAGCAACATGATATTAGCTTACCGAACGATGATGATGTGATACGGGCATCATAATGCCATATTCTACCATTGGAGCAAAAGATGATGATGCGGGCATCATAGAGCCATATTCTACCATTGGAGCAAAAGATGATGATTTAAGCATGATGTCCAAGCAAATAATGAAGGTGGTAATGCTGTTCGGGAGTTGCAAAGGTGAAACGAAGTAATTTTAGCTATTTTCGGATTACAATGGCACTTTCGTAATTTAGCTATTTTCGGATTATAATGGCAGTTTCGAAATTATTGCTATTTCCAGATTATAATGGCAGTTTTGTAATTATTTCTATTTTCGGATTATATTTATTTAGGGTTAGTTTTTAGCCTTAGGATTACTTTCCTAATTATTTTATGGTCTAGATTGATTCCTAACCTAACCCTAAT